>OY720642.1:91834900-92057725 GCA_963169105.1 Ceriagrion tenellum | reverse complement strand
GTCTAATGCATTATATAAAAGTAGACCTTTATAGAACACGAGGTTCTGAGTCGTAGCTTTATTCATGTTGAGACATTCAGATTTTCATTATGTACACATTGTGTTTTCGTACAGCAGATATACACAAGACTTGGAACCTGTATTACAGCTGTATTTTGGTGTAATTTTACATTATGTATGATCGTGTACCCGCACAGCAGATACACACCAAACTTTGACCTCATAAAAACAACTGTTGTTTAAAATTACAAACTTCTGGAACAAGTTAATGCCTAAGAAATTTTTTTCACGGATTATAATGCATCCTAAGAAAAAATAATAGTACATGGATGATTTTAATAAAGCAACTCAAATTGGCATTATGTTGATTTGTGACCTGGCCAACCATGCCCGTCGATCTCTAATGGGAGTAAGACGTGAAGCTATTCTCTGTAGCTCATGTTAGAAATTGTTTTCAGGAAAGAGCAGTAAAAGGAGGGAGATAATTTTCATGCATGGTAGGTTTGCTTAATTTTTTTCACCATCTCCAATTATGCAACTCAGAAATTGCCTAAATAGGAAGGAGCAATCACGGGGGATTCAGGATGATATAATTTTCATGTATGGATACATAGAGTATACATCATGGAAAACATATTGTGAGAAGGTATTTGAAGCAAAGGTGCAGGTAAATTACCTTAAAAATAAGCTAATTCTGGTAAGAAATAATGGATTTTCTACTGGGGCAGAAAGAAAGTCACTCGAAAAGTGGGAAAGAGCAATACTGGGCAAAATGAGGATGATTCAATTTTCATGCATGGATACATAGAATATACATCATGGAATCAACAAGTGTTGGAGAGTATTAATAAGCAAATATACCACTAAATTACAAAAGAATAAGATTATATCACTAAAAATTTAGGGATTCTTCACTTGAGCAGATATAAAGTCGACTTAATTACGGGAAAAAGCAATACTGGGCAAAATGAGGTTGATGTAATTTTCATGTACGGCTACATAGATTATACATAATGTATTACACTGTAATACACATGTAATACAGGACATTTGAGGCAAATATACAGCTAAAATACAGCTGTATTACAGTGTAATGCAGAATCCACGGATCATGTATTATTGCTGTAATACAGATGTAACACATCTACTGTTCTGTGTGGGAAGTTCGTTAAATAGGGTGAAATCAATCCAATTTTTATTTTATGAATTAATTTCAACACTATGAATTCCAAGATTTGTTGGATGTTGAGCCAGTTTAGTTTCATACGCATGACATCAATCTTGGTATACTTGTCACATTTAAGGGTTATTCTCATACCTCTAATTTAAAAAGTCTGTAACCTTCGTGCACAATAATCTTACATCATAAACAAAATGTTCAGAATATAACGATAGTGTGGCAGGACTAACATGCATCTATAATCAGGACTATCTATGTATTTATCTCAACAGAATGGAAAATTTATTTATTTATTTTTTCATACATGGACTTTTAGTCACCCTTTTACAACATTTAACGATACAAAATTTGCCAAATGCATCATATGGTATATCGGATGGTTGTATATGTAATTAGTCCTAGCATGGGGAACATTGAACGGCATAGGATTGCGCTGATTGAAAGTTAATGTTTTAAAAGAAACTAAATTGAACAAATATTCTGAGTCAATTTACTAAATTCTTAAGAAATTTAAGGTGACAGAACTGTCTTCTTTGACTAAGGTACAGTAAGTTGAAAGAAAGTCTTACTTCCTCATAAGGTATGTACAATATGAGTAACCCAACTTATATCCTATCATTCTGATAACCTTTTTTTGTAAGTTTTCAAGTCTATTAATATAACCTTCATAACATGGAAACCAAACTACAACACAGTACTCTAAGATTGAACGAACCAAGGATTTTCATAAAATAGCGATGATTTTAGGTTCAGTAAAATCTTTGTTAATTCTATGTATGAAGCCAATAATAAGTCAGGATGGTTTATTACAAATAATATCAATGTGATTATGAAAAGTGAGGTTGGCAGTCATGGTGACACCTAAATCTTTAACACAGTTAAGCCTTTTAAGTGGTTTATTGTCCATGTCTCTGTCTATCTATTGTCTATGTCCGTGACTATCATCAAGAATACAAGCACAATAAAATATATTTACTTATTTTGTAAACTTTTCATATTCCATTCAATCACAAAAATTTTAGGAAGCAAAAAAATTGACTAACAAGATAAAAGATATACTCTGTACTAGATTAATTTAGGCATTGGGAGCAAGAATGGCATTAGCTAACATTGCCAATGTTTGGACAATTGGTGAAATTTGGTGTGAAGAGGAATAAATAAACGATTAAATCTTAGGGTACTTTCTAATGAAAAAAACACTGAAGGAAGACTAACATTAATCAGGCACCAAAATGAATACAGGTAGAGTGATGCTTCTGCTCACCTCACTGAAGTTTGGCAAAAAATCACTCCCATTTATGCTCCCAAGAAGTCAATTGTCAGTACCTACAGATTCAGTTTTTACACAGATGATTTTGGTTTTACATATGAAAAACATAGTTTGATTGCTTACATATTTCTAAGAAATTACTAACAATCCTTGAAAATTTTATGAATTCACGTTAGAACAAAAGGGTAAGTCTGATTGCAATGAAATATGCATATATAATATATAAGAATAATATAATACATAAAACATAAAGTTGAGCAGCAATATAATTGATGAAATGGTGGATAACAGCCGAACTATACTATGAATGCCAACTTTAATATGCAGGACATACCTCACTTCGCATTAGCCGCCAAACATTCAAAACAATTCGTCCCGGAAGTTGTATTGGATCATAATCCTCAGAATCCTTGATTCTCCGTGAATCCATTTCAAAGGGCTCTTTTTCTTTCTCTTTGAAAGTTGATCCTGCTGGATTCAAGGTGAATATCCTTGAAAGTAATGACTTGACATCCATTCCGAGGTGATTTCCTCGCTCTATCACATATCCCCACGAATGCATTTCTACCTGGAATATTAGCACTGAGTTATTTGAGTTATTTCACGTTCTGAATAAAAGATTTTAATAGGTCAAATTATGCAAAATTCCACAGAGGAAAAATCATCCGCCTTGACCGGGATTCAAACCCGGATCCTTCAATTTCCGGCAGTGCTTTAGCCAGTTAAGATACCAAGGCGTCTTCTTCCCCTGTGTAGTTTTGTGATCTTCACGGGTCCAGATATTCTCAATTCCTCAGTGGAATATCGCACAATTGTGCATAGCGGGTGACTCCATAAGGTTTCATCCGTGGCTAGTCCTGGTTGACTCAAAATCAATCAAATAGAGAGAACACCTCCTTGCATTCCAAGTATGGCCTTTTCTCTAGGGTGGTGGTGCTTAGTGCATGACAAGCAACTGCTTGTTACATTGTATATTGTATGTATATTGCAGTTGAGAACATCTGGTCCCATAAAGGTAAAAAAAAAAATCCACAGGTGAAGAGGACGCCTCAGCAGCTTTACTGGTTAAAGCACTCTGGTGGAAATCGAGGGATCCAAATTCGAATCCTGGTCAAGGCAGATGATTTTTCCTCTGTGGAATTTCACACAATTGTGCATAGTGGGTGACTCCACAAGGTTTAATCTGTGGCTAGTCCCTGTTGACTCAAAATAGGTCAAATTATTCTCATCCCCATTTTTGCAATTGTTTTAGTTCTCTCTACATTGCATCATTTTTGTGGATGATCGTTTCACCAGCATTCCAGTCAGCATCATCAGATTTTTCGCGATGATGTCAACTGGAAACGGGTGAAACGGTCATCCATAAATACTGCAACGTGGCGAGAACCCGAAAAAATGCACAAGAAAACTTCTGAAGCTTTTGTAACAATTATATCCTCATCACATTTCACATTTTGGTTCATTGTCATTCAGTTACATAAAAATACAACATTTAAAGCAAAGCACAAGATGACTTTGAAAAGAGGGTGTGTGAACCTTAAATCAACTGAAACATTGTATTAATATATGGATTAGTTTTATACTTCATGTATCCTAAGCCAATAGCCTTAGCACATTTGAAATAAAAAATGAAAATAATACTTATTCCACACAAAGGTATATACAAACACATTTAAACAAATTAATACAAGTACGTAGTTGAACTTATGGAGCCCATGGGGCAAAAGCCTGTTTTGGGGTCGCCATAATTTAAATTTCACAAATAACTGACTGGTGTCACAAAACAGAACAAAATTAAACAATTAATAATGCAGTTGAGTAAAATATGAATCCTAAACAAAAGTGTGTTTGCACAATTTTCAATATTTTCCTTTTTTGCCACTGGGGCACAGAACCATAATATTAAATTAACAGATATAAACAATGGATATTAGCTTTGTAATAAAAAAATAGAAATAATCTACAATACCTTTAACAGAAAAAGCCATATTTTTAATTCTCTTATAAATATACTGGCTGACTTTGAAATAGGAATGTGTGATGGTAGGAAGTTAAACATCTTAGGAGCACTATAATTAAAAGATCTCCTAAAAGCTTCATTGTATGTGATTATTAATAAACTATACTATATAAGCCTTTGCAATACTTTCTTTTCTAGTCAGTGAGCACCTGAAGATGATGCCAGGCATCAACATCCAGATTGTGCCCTTAATTATTGACCTGTGAACTAACCAGTGGAGTGTAAAAGTTATTTTCACTAATCGACATGGAACTCCACGAGTTTGAACAGTCTTATTTCATTTATTCATTGTGTTTTGGCATAAGTACACTGTTCCATGACTTCAAACCACGGCACAAGACATTTACATAGCCTATAACATTTCCTCCTCTTCCATATCACAAGCGGAAAACTGTTGAAAAGGAGTTCATTTAAAATCTCCAAGAATACGCTTGAGACTATACATAATAAATATTCATACTTACTTCATACCCTGCAAATATATCTGGGTCCCACTTTTTCACCAATTCCCCAAGAGATTTAAAGAGCAGGGATTCATCAGCTACAAACTGTACAGCTTCTAATGAAATATCACAGCCCCCAATTAACTTGCTCTTTTTCAAAGACGATGATCCCACCAATATAACTCCTGTAAAAATGATAAGTCAAATAATCAACATCAGTACTTCAAGGAAGATTTGAAAAATACAATGACTAAACTTTCTTGGAAAATAAAACAAAAGGCACTGAGCTCTATTCAGACATATCACCTGTTTCATAATGTTCATTGGTCTCTATTTGTCTAGCCCCATCCTCAACTACAGAGTAAAATATAGCCTGAATGGCATCATGCTCTGGATCAGGGCGAAGGTAACCTCTTGTTTTCACTTGAACTTCCATTGTCATCACAGTTATGAACTGGGACTATAATGCATAAAATACACTTAAGATATGAAAAATGAACACAAACTTTAATAACATTCTTGTTTCTAATTCACTTACCTGCTGTATAGCCTTTGCATCTTGGAAATTATTGGGAGAATTCTGAAATCCATACGTGTTGTTAGGAGACATTCCATCTATTTGACAGCTACTATGACCACTCCCACCGAGGCCAACTAGATGGTGAACACTTCTTTGCATTAGTCCTTTCTGTAAATCTAATTTTCTTTCACCAGAAAGTCTAAGAGTTTTGAGAGCAGTTGATTCATTTGGACTATTCTCGGCAGATTTCAAAGGTCTGCAGTCTTCCATCTCTGCTTCAAGCGACTTGGATTCCTTAATGAGTCTCCTTCTACTGAAAGAATGTATTCCTGACTTGAGCTTTCCTTTCCTTTTGCTACTAGGGTCTCCTGAAGGTAATGGGGGAGGAGTACACATGATTAGATCTTCTTCATTATGCTCCTCAATAGGTGAAAATCCAAAGGAATTCGCCAAAGGACTGGCAAGTTTATCAATTTGTTTAATGGTTTTAAACGAGGAATGTGGGGTGCTCTGATATGATAGAGTTCTCTTGCTGGATATGTGATCACTTAGAACCTGACTGCCAACAGAGCTACAAGGCGACAATGAAACCAATTCGGAGTCATCATCATCATCATTATCCTGGTCCATAGCACAGCCAATGCCAATCCTCACCTTTCTTTTGGAATCACTCTTGGGAATGTCATCAGCCCTTTTCTGAGGAAGCCCACAAGTCTTTTCATCCAACCACCATAGGACATCCTCATATTTTGGTGGATCCTGACAAGGCCTGATGACTACATCTCTAGCACCACCTGCTGGCAACAGAGCAGACTTAGATATCTTTTCCAACTGAACATTCTCCTCATCATCCACCTCACCAAAGGTGTTTTCCAGAGCCAATTTTCTGTGACCCTTGAGCCCAAGCAATCCCAGACAATTTTCAAACTGAGGGAGTTCACTGGGCCTATTTGAGCACAAACGCAGAACCAGTGAGCCAACTTCCATTGGCTTGGCAGGAATGTCATTTGGGTCACTGCAAAATGGTAAACCTTTCGGTTCTGTGTCAAATTTAAAAACTTCAACTTCATTCCAAGATGGAGCCTTCAAAACAGGAGCAAACTCAAATCCATTATCATCATAGTTATCAATGTACCAGGCAGGGTGATCCACTTCTTCTAATTTCTGCCCATCCATTGAACTCTCATCACTGGAAGAAGGTGAACTTGTAATGGAGTGCTCTGCTTCACAAGCGGCAGATTTTGAAGGGGATGAAAGCTGTTCTGGGGCTGACTCAATTCCTGCAACTTCCACGCCTTTGAGCTCATTTGTATTCATTGAATAATTGGTTTCAATAAACCTTTGA
Organism: Ceriagrion tenellum; assembly: GCA_963169105.1. Taxonomy (NCBI): domain Eukaryota; kingdom Metazoa; phylum Arthropoda; class Insecta; order Odonata; family Coenagrionidae; genus Ceriagrion; species Ceriagrion tenellum. Next base: position 92,050,947 of record OY720642.1, on the reverse strand, counting down.
GATTCCCTTATGGGCAATCTATCGAATGTTGGTGATGGAAAAGTGGAGTCCATAACATCTTCCACACAGAAACTAACAATCCCTAAATCTCCATCCTCTCCCGATGATTCAGAAACACTTTTCCTACCAGATTCCACAGCCTGACCAGGGGAGCTCTCAGATGAAGAGTCAGATGGAAGCTCAAAATATTCTAGATCTGATATACTTGTGTTTAAGGAAGCCTCACCAGAAAACTTAAGTTGCTTTCTGGCTCCAGTTGGTTTTTCCAAGGAATCATCTGAAGAATCAGAACCCAGAAGTAATTCTTCTTCTAAATCCTTCTCTTGGACTCCCATATTCTCAGTATCACAAGAGAATCCTTTTTCCACACTGGTAGAGTCGCTTGTGCCTTGTGTTGTTTGATTCACACTGTTAGATACTTCTACATGGCTATCTTTCAGCATCATAACCTCAGTTTGGACTTCCATATTCTCAGTATCACAGGGGAATCCTTTTTCCACACTTGTACCTTGTGTCGTTTGATTCACATTGTTAGATACATCTACTTGGCTATCTTTCAACTTCATAATCTCAGTTATTTTTCTGCCATATGATAGCAGTTCTGGAGCATCTATATTTCCATCACCATCTCCAAAGCTATCTTCAAACATTACCTTCTCAGTAATTTTGTCACATGTTGAATGTAACTCTGGAGCAGGTACAGTATCACTGACACCAGTAAGTTTATCTTTCGACTCAGCACTCTCAGAAATTTTTCCAATAATTGACATAAATTCTGGACCAGCTACATCTGCGTTACTATCACCAAGATTATCTTTCAACCTTTCATTCTCCGAAATTTTATCACAAGTTGCCTCTAATTCCGGGGCTGTTACACTTTCATTATCTTCCTTCTCCATTCCACTTACCGGTGTGCATGAGATAGATGATGGTGTAACACAGAAAAGTGAATCCTGGGTGCAATTCACTTTGTCTTTGAGTTTCACCGGAGATTTTTGAATCTTCACATTGAGAGGCCTGTAGCATGAGTTGCTGCTGATAAATCTATCCTTTTTCCTTTGAGGACTACCCAATTTAGTTTCAGAAGCAGGTTTTCTGACATTTCGCCTCTCTGGAGATGAGGGAGAGTCTAAATTTGAAAATGATCTCTCTCTCATTGGATGTCGGTTAACTTTATGGTCTTTGTGCGTTGGACTCAATTTGAAATCTTCATCGATTACAAAGCATGATTGCCTCCTCAAATCCTTTTTCATTGAGCTTAATTTATTGTTTTTACTTTCACTGGTAGGCTCTTTGGCCAAAGGCTCATCATTGTGCCACCCTTTCTGGATTGAAGTGTTTAACATAATTTCAGTTTCACCAAAAGCTTCTTTAAACAACTTTGTAGTGTATGAAGATAAATGTACACCATGTTTTTTGCAGATTTCATCCAAAAGTACTTCATTCAGGTATTCCAACCTTATTGTGCAAGGCTTTAATGTGGTACAAACAGGACTGAAAGCAGTTGAAGTTGTACTGCTTTCATGCCCAGAATTATGCTTTGTCTCACTCTGCCGAACCTTTTTATTATTAAATGTACCACTACTTCTTGAAAGTCCCAATTTTCTTGAGATACTTGATTGAGCAATTATTCCAGTATTACATGACTGTGACGACTTTGACTTCTTTTTGGTCACCGAAAGTGAAATTCTACTTTGCCTTTTCAGTTCATTTATGCGTCTGTGCTTAGCTACTGAAATCAAAGGTTTGAATCCTTCATCTATATTACATGAAGAGTTTAATGGAGTTACACTTTTTCTGTCATTGTTCAAATCAATCTTCAAACATCTTGAGGGAGACGATGGCAATTGTTCAACACTCCTTATTGAGCTGGTAGAAGGCCTACTAGTCTTATTTGCAAGTTCCACATCCTGTGGGGAGGTGTTAGTTCTCCCTCTGAGTCCGAGCCTTCTGCGATGTACAGTCAAGGGTTTCCCTAGTAATGCTTTTGGTTTCATATGCATTCCATCATCAGCACCATCTAACTGAGCTATTGGTTCCATTTCAAAATCTTCTTCAGCTTCATCATCATCCCAAAAATCGTCCCACTCACATAAACCATCACTTTTATTTCCATCCTCAGAATTAGGTTTGCACTCTTTGTGAGCACTGAAAAAAGAGAAAAGTGAATTTTATGATTTTACTGTACACCGGAATGAAAGGATAAAATGAAAATTTGCAGGGATGCCAATTACAATGAAATGATGCTGACGTAATTTCTCAAGTTAAAGAGTCCCATAAAATATACAAGACAGAGGCATCAGGTTGGCTCGTTGACAATTATACTGGCTACTTATTTTCCAATTAGAACTTACTATTCATCCAAACATTTTCCTGGAGATGTTTCTTCAACAGCAGCAGCTTTACAACTTTTGGCAGAGGCTTCACATTCAATTCCATCATCCTCATTATGACAACTTAAATTCGCCTTCTCTTCATTCCCTTCCAAGCAGAAAACCTGACTCATTTCCAGCAAATGATTGTCTTCTACCTCATCTGCCAAATCTTCTAACAGGATATTCGGTTCTATGTTGTCGGGAGCTGGAGGTTGGGTGCTGAGTATGCTGTCTTCATAGCTGTCTTCAAGCATTTCACCCCAATCATTCATGAGGATCTCATCCTGAGTGTCCACTGTAAAATGCCAGGTAGATCAGATAACCAGTTTCTGAGAGTTGCTGTACTTGATGACAAACATGGCACATTTCTTTCCCAAAAATAATCACTCAAAAAATCAACTGAGTGTGATAAGCAAAGGTAAGTTGTCAAATGGGCTAAAGCCATTTCAGACTCTCTTCACTGTAGGCAAATTTAAACCCATATGGTCAGCAAAACCCACCTTGCTCCAAAATATGTATTATTCATTCATTCATTTATTAGCACATTACATTTAGAGTTAGTAGCCTGTAGCTACTTGTAAATAGGTGCCTCTTCACATAAAATTAAAAGAAAAGCAATACTATCATATAATTATAAACTCGTGTTAACTCTGCTATTATCAACACTAGCAAAATTGATATGAATAGAATTATGGGGAGTATGTTACTTTACAGTTCTTAGCTTCATTGCGTTGAAGGTTTGAACGTTAGTTCTCATCAATTAATAAATAAAACACTAGGCACTTTTCTACAGGTTAATCTTTTCATTGCATGACTTATTAAGCCAATTCACAGCATCAGGTAAAAAGTCTTAGTTACTTTGACTTTGTACATGATGTTGCCATTGTAGATTAAATTGTAAGAAAGTACTTAGTAAATACTTTATTTAATTATGAATATGTTACATTGTATCTCTCCATGAGGTGGAGGTATGATAAAATTTTATCCAAAGGTGAAAATGTTAACAAAACATAGTTTAAGCACCATCAGTTGCAAGAGTTCACACTTGACCCACTTTGCTTATTTTTCACATTGACACAGAAAGAGCTGGCTAATATTGGAAATTAAAGACAGAAAAATATAATCTCTATAAGTAAATAATAACTTTTATGCCACGTCTCCCATGTAGGCATGCCAGGAGTCTACTAAAAATATGCAGTATTTCTACAGTAAATGATGTAAGAAGAGGGTAAGATAAAACTTCCATAAGGCATTAAGCAGGGTAGAGAGTTTCAGGAAAAAAAGAAAGCAAAGAGTATATTTTTCTGGCGATAGTAAAAGAAGAAAAACCTCGTTTTAAGTCCGCACAATACCTAAAAAATTAACTGAACAGTAATGGCAGCCTTTAAAAATAAATCAATACATATACAATTAGTAAGTAATGTAGAGACAGTTCTAAAAGAGGGGGAAACTCACAAAGCACTGAACTCTGGGAAGTACTGTTTTGAATGTCTCCCTCCGAATCCAAGTCAATTATACTGGAAGTTCTTGTTTTATTCAAAGTTTGACTAGCACATGTAGGGAGATGAATTTCCACCAACGTAGCATCCTGCAGTGATACATTTTCGGGAGTTTCAGTTGGATAGCCAGATGTGTCCAGTGATAATTGAGTCTGGTTTATACTTTCCTTTGGAAGAGATAAGACATCCTGAAAGGCAAAAAAAAAGTTTGAATAAAAACACAAGGATGAGCTTTACACTATGACTTTTGTTCAAAAAATGTGATTTTCTTTACTACATGGTAATGGACATTCCTTGAGATGTCTGATTTTTCTGCGCTTAACTCTTCACTATCTTCCAAGTAACCATAGTTTACTATTTGCCAATACTTTGTTAATTGCCATAAAATGTATACCTTAATAACTGGAAGGCGTTTTAGATACGTGGCAATTTTTGCAATGTCAGTTTCAAGAACAAAGTTACAACATGACACTTTGCATGAAACTTTGGAAATATTTCACAGAAGCCTTCAAACTTTTGAAGGAGGCTAACTGAGTTTATATTCCAAGTCCAACACAGTGTTATGAATGTTTTACCCAGTTCAAAATTTCTCATCAGTCAGTTCAAGACAATTCTTGACCAGGAAGGCCTTTGAAGTCAACTTATGGCAACAACACACAGCATATCAAGGATTTGTTGCACGCCAACCATCATCTGACAGTCAAAGAACCTGCTAGAGAGTTGTGAATCTTGATAGGGTCACATTAAGACATTTTGGGCGAAAAATTGAACATACATCTGGTTGCAGCAAAGTTTTCACCTCATTTGATAATGGCTGAACATAATGACCTTCTTCCACCATGATAATGTACCTGCCATTCAGAGTAATCAATTCATGATTTTTGCACAAAAAATCAAATGACAGTTCTCATCTTGCCACGAGAAGAGTAGGTGATACCCGCAGAAACATTCCAGAACCATGAGGCAAAGTGAAATCACTGTTGGAATAAATATATCTACAGTGAAGGAGGGGACTTTGAAGGATGGAAGTACATACTAATAAGTTATAAGTACCATAAAATTAACTTTACACAAAAAAACAGTCATATTTTTAATAGATTTCGAATATGATCCTTTGTTTGGAGGAATTAATTAATATGGAATAAAGTGATACTGGTCATAAGCCTAATATATTTTGCATTTATTTCTTTACATAAGAGGTGAATTGACCCATGTGACACTAAGTATAGAACTTGGAAAATGAGTAAGGGACACTTGAAAATTATAGGTAAACTGGGTCTGGCCTGTGGGTAATAGGTTGTCCATATGTACCCTAACTGCTCCTAATCCAGCCCATCCATTAGCTGTGCCACACTTTCAGTTTACTCGTATCAGTCATTAACCAAGCCATATTAGCAACAGAAAAATATTAGGATGCCATATTTATAAGTTAATCTGGATACCACTGTGTCACATAGTTTCATATGTATGTATTATAAAAGTAAAAATCCAATTATTCATAACAGTTGCATGGGCAATAACTTCAAATTACATGGACAAAGCACTTCAAAGGCTTAACTGTGTTAAAGATTTAGGTGTCACCATGACTTCTGAACTCTCTTTTCATAATCACATTTATATTATTTGTAATAAAGCTTATAGGCTTCATACATAGAATTTGTGATACAAGTTATAGGCTTCATACATAGGATTACTAAAGATTTTACTGACCCTAAAATCATTGTTATTTTATATAAATCCTTGGTTCATTCAATCTTAGAGTACTGTGTTGCAGTTACATGTTATGAAGGTTATAGGATCCAGAAAAGAGCAATAAGGGTCTTAAATGACCTGATATCCTACGAATCTTGTAAAAATTATTTCATCAAAGATAGAATACTGACTCTTCCATGTATTTATATATTAAATATAATCATGTTTGTGAAAAATAACCCTCATTTATACACACACTATCTGAGTGGTCACAAATACCGAACCAGACATCCTAATAGTTTTCATAGTATATTCCACAAAAAATCATTTTATGAAAAAAGTGTATTGTATACTGGAATTCAATATTTGAATAAGGTACCTGATTCAATCAAAACAATAAAAGAGTAAAAAATTCTATTCTTTGGTAAAACAAGTTCTATGTAAAAAAGCATTCTACTCATTAAATGAATTTGTAAATGACAAAGAGCTTTCCCATTATAGGCATTTTTGTTAGCCTCAGTATTCTAATCCACCTATATGTTTATCTATGTCAAATTTTATGTGTAACACCAATAATCTATTTTTTGTACTGACTTGCTTTGTAAAATTTAAGGTTGATAAAATTATTATTATTATTATATTAATAGACTTTAAAATTTACAAAAAAAGGCTATCAGAATGATAGGATATAAGTTGGGTTACTCATATTGTACATACCTTACAGGGAAATAAGACTTTCTTTCAACTTACTGTGCCTTAGTCAAAGAAGACAGTTCTGTCACCTTAAATTTCTCTAGAATTTAGTAAATCATAAAATTGACTCCGAATATTTGTTTAATTTAGTTTCTTTTACAACATTAACTTTTAATCAACGCAATCCTATGCTGTTTGATGTACCACATGCTAGGACTAATTACATATATAACTATCCAATATACCATATGCTGGGTTTGGAAAATTTTGTACCATTAAATGTGTAAAAGGGTGACTTAAGCCTGTTTATGTATTAATCAGTAAATAGATGGTGGAGTCTCCGAGTAAAGATAATGTAAACATAAGTTGTATCATCGAGATATGGTGTAGGATTATATTATTAAGAAACTTGACGTTTACAGAGAGAGGCTGTGATTAAAATACATAAATGCTTTTGAACAGTTGGAGGCAAGCTGAATGGATAAAGTAAACTGGGTAGTGAGGAAAACACTCACGTATATAAAAGAGATGTGAGAAGATAAAACTAAAGCTGAGGGTGGAGATTCAGAGAAGGCAGCCAAGACGTATGGTGGATGAAGTGAAAGAAAATAGCACATTGAAAAGGGTGAGAGGGGAGAATACTGGATATATTGTAAGTTGGTATGAATCAAAATATCAACACACCATTTTTGTTTTTGTGCCTCTGTATGGTACGGGCCTCTGGGGGCCCTTTTGTAAGTTCCTCCCGCTGAATAAAGAAGGCGGCAGTTCTTGAGTAAAAGCGTTACGAGTTGTACGTGTAATTTTACAGCAATGCCTTCCACTGGCTTAACGGTTTGGATAGGTTAGAGAAGGATATTTATCCAATCCGACGAAAGGATAATCACATAGAGTAAGGAAGGAAGGACATTGAGTCACAAGTAGAAGCAGAAAATGGAAGGAGCTCAAATGCTACACAACATTAAACCTCAATGAAGGTGGCTCTGGCCTCAGGGTCACTAATTTACAGATTTTCTGAACACTTGAATACATCATCTTTGAAGTATATTTTATAAACTGAGAAGAAAATAAAATAGGGTGCCCAGGCTAGTTTTACTGTAATTTAGTCTTGAAAGTGGAGATTTTAACATGGGCTCTTATGGAGATTGCAGCAGACCAATGCCAATTTGAACAAGACAGAATATTCAAGGTTTTAATTAAAACTGTTTATAAGAAGCGAAAAGTCATGAAAAATTGAATAAAAATTAAATATGGGCATCTTATCATCAATTTCTTGAAGTAATTAGGGAATTACTACTGAAATTGAAGTCAAAATGCAGCAAAATGCAGTTTGATACCTCCTAAGGCTGAAGGAATGTGGTCATTAAAAATATCTAAGAGGAATAAACAGCATATTTTGTACATTAATTTTGGTTTTCAGTGGGTAACCCATTTCATCAAGGGAAGCATGATTCTTTAAACTGAATGAATAAATATCAGAAATGCAAATAGAAATCCATGTACCGGACAACTGAGAAGCTGATCCAGGAGCTTTTCACGGTAGAACAATTCACTCTTGGTGTAAGAAGGATCTTCTCTGGACTCAGATGGCGGCAGACTAATTTGAGATGACAGTCCTTTTATTCGCATTCTTTCCCGTTCCTCTTCCCAAATTGCAGCAAGACCGGGAATCACAGTGACACCATCTATAATCCATTGACAATATATGCATATATGTATTAGAAGAAATAAAAGCCATGACTTAATTGATCAACACCAATCACAGAGTGATCAACTCAATATATAGTTTGAAAGGTGAGTTTATCGGTGACATTGCAAGGAACCCAATGGTGTGGAGAAAGACACACTTTATTTAGGATAGGCGATTCATGCCTCTTCTTTTGCTACCATAAATAACCCAAAAAGTTTCAGACAAAAAACTACCATTTTTGGAGGGTATATTCCTCGTATTTTAACTAAGAATTCCCAAATCCATAGTAGAGTGCCCACAAATAGACAAATATTAAAGAACTGTAATGTACTTCATCATTTTAATCCTTCAAGAGGAATTGAAGGCTGAAGGATTAAAATTGAATTGAATTTTCTTGTGTATTTTGTGTGTACATAAACCAAAAGTAAGGGCTTGCGATGGGGTCACATTATGGATGGCTGCGATTTTCCTGAGTCACTTTGAGAATAAAATATTCAATATGGGAAGCAAATTGACTAAATTTGTATGCTATTGGTACAGATGTGTACTATTGTATATTGGTCTTTGGATAATAAACATTTATTGTTATTATTATTAATGTAGACAATGTCTTATTCTGCTGGGAGGGAACAATCAGACATGTGAAATTTGTCCTCACATTTCTTAATTCAATACACAAGTATATTAAGTTCACAAAGGAAATCAGCAATCAACTACCTTGATCTAACTACTCATTTTACTCATTTATCGGCGATGATGTCAAATGCATTGATAGAATTCTACATTTATTTTTAAAATAAAAAATTTTAGTTTAGCGGTTTAAATAAACGCAGTAGCTGCAGATTATATTTAAAGAACTTAACATCTTAACATTCCCATGTATACATATATATTTTCTATACAATTAAGTATGTTAAAGAGCATTATCTGGCTCTTGGATTGCCCTTGAACAATGATGTTCATTCATACAATACCAGAAGAAATGGTGATTTTAAAGTTGTGTCTCACAATTTAGTGTCCTTCACAAGGCAACCGTCATATGCAGGTTTCATGTTGTACAACAGTCTCCCTAGTGAGATCAAACAGACTCGTAGTATTCCTGTTTTTAAAAAGAAATTGAAAGAACTTCTACTGAACAAAGTTTTTTACTCAGTCGATGAGTTCTTGAAAAGTGATTGTATTATGTATTGTGTTTTCCTTTGGAAATGAGGATTTGTATTTATGTATTGTGTTTCCTCTGGAGGTGAGGATTTATTTATTTATTATTATTATTTTTTTTCTTTCCTTGACTTGTCCTACATATGTTTTTTTATGTCTCCGGGACCAATAAACTACTTACTTACTTACTTACATTTCCCTAAAGAAACTGGTCTAATGTCAAAAGTTTAATGGGCATAATTGAGAGGGCATATAAATAACCAAATGGTAAACAAATAAGCTATACAATTTGAAGTATGTCCCCATCTTTGATAAAGGAGGTGCAAAATAACCTTAGCCGTTGAAGCACCCTTAACCAAAATACTACTACTGCTACTCATTTATCAGATGGCAAGCACAACTTCTCAATTCACTGGAAACCCACCACAACCAAAGAAGTCATCCTAGGGGATTCCGGTCATCCATTCCCACAGAAGACAGAATGATAAGAATTCTCCTTCAAAAAACAGACTTTGAGAGAGAGAGTTGGATATCAAAAAATACATTGCAGTGAAAAATGATTATCAAACAGAGTTAATTGATAAGTTACTGAAAAAGTAATAGCAAAAACTAGCTATTTCAATGGCATCATCCCTATGCCAAGAAGAGCTCTCAAGAAAGAGGCGAAAAATTACTTTCATAGAGGATATCTCCCACTTAGTGTCATCATGTTTCCCAAAGAAGAAATATATGCCAGCCTACTACACCCCTTCAACAATTAAAATATTATTATTTGATGCCAAAGACAAAAATCCCAGGAATGAAAAATGGAAATTAACTCTTACAATGTGACAACTGCCCAACAAAATATGTTGGCAAGACAGGGACAAGTGTAGAAATCAAGAGTGAGAGAACTCAAAAAGTGTCATGAAAATTTCTAAAAAAGACTCAATTTGCTTACCACCTCAGGGACAACAACTATTACAACAGTTTTGTGCTGAAAATCTTCCATTTTGAAAAAGATGGAGCATTAGATACCCCAAAGTTGCTTGATATTGTGCAACAATCTCAAAATAACTCCCCTCTTGCTAGTGAACAAGTGCCCTCCCACACTCTCATATTCTCCATCCCACTGAAAAAACTCTGGTGCTGTGAGGAAATATGACTCAAGGACAAGAGAACTGACAAGCATTATGTGTTGTGCAAGAGTTAATGACAGTTCAACCCCTTCCACCCTCTTTACCCAAACTTTCCTGACCCAAGTTCCACCTCCCACCGTGAAGACAGCAGTGAGTAAATTTCCCAAAAACACACACGGGCCATGACTACCACCTCACTCCCTTCCCATCTCCCAACTCCTCTCTTCCGCTTCTTTCTCCTCCCCTGCCATGAATTCGTGTAAATACTGACACCAATGTTGAATTTTCATCTGAAGATGACAAAAAATTTCCAAACCTGGGTCACATCAATAAAATCTTGCAAGTGGAGTAAACAAAGTTATTTCAAGTCTTCTGTGATGGATAAACGTACAGTAGAGCCTACAATCATTCCTTAGTGAAAAATATTTAAATTTCATTTGGTTCTACATTCTTAAAAATTTTGCACCAAATGCCACACACAGACGACAAGGATTTCTATTTGTTATCTACCATGTTCTTGTAACCTACTACTGCTGTTTGCAACATTTTTTCTAAGCAAATGTTTGTTGAATACTTGAAACATATCACATTTAAAATGAATTTTTCTTTTTTTTGCTTGGTATGAGCAAATTTCAAATGAAATCCTAGCATTAATGTAGTTCTTATTATAATAGAGTTCTAGGACGTAACTTGACACAATTAATAGTATATACTGATATCATATGCATTAACATACACACCGCCAGTCAAAAGCCCTGATAAAGGAGGTTGAGGAATATGTTTTTGTAATTTAACCAGGAGAAAAATCGGACTTATATCCAGGGATATCAGAAGATTAGTACGCTAAATCCATCAATATTAACGTACAAATTTTGCTTAAAAGTTTAACACGCTCAGAAAAACACAAGGAATTCATTTAGAAGTCCAAATATTTTATGTACATCACAAATATTTGTTACAAAACTGCAATTTCAGTCAGATGACCTTGGATAAATGATGCTAAAGAGGTTTTTAATCTTTTAGAGGATCTAGCGAGCAACTTAGGATAGGGCACAGTGTCCCACAGAGTTGAGTTCCTAAGACAGATGGGGAGTATACCTCTGCATTTTGTAGCTGTGAAAGTTTCATGCAGGGGAGTATAGGAAATGTTATTGAGACTCATAAGGGGGTAGCATTTCCCTCTGAGAGGCTCCAGTGCCAAAGGTTTAATACTGAACAAAAACACCATTAGTATCACTACATCAGTTAATGAAGTGACAGTAATTACCTCCAACACTTGATCTATTTGATATGGCTGTGGCTAAAGTGTCAATTTCTATTTCACAGGAACTCATTCGTGGAATACTTTCTGGTAAATAAAGCCCATCAGGTATACATTTAGAAATATCAAGCTCAGCATTGCCACTGGAAACACTCCTTCCGACGGATTTATCCGGGGATTGGATATCAGTTTCTGCAATAACGATCAACAATGCACTGATCAAAAGAGGCTTCAAGAGAAATGGCCCAATCAATCATCAACGATGAATCTTGGAAAAAATTACGATTTTTTACCTGAAACATTCTGAGGACGGCGATAAAACACTTTGGTTAAATTGATCAAGTTCATCCCATATAAATTGAAGTCAATAAAAAACTGTAAAATAAAACTTAAGTGTGCCTCATGAGGTTGAAAACTTTTGCCCAAAACAGCTCCACTCTGGAAAATCCATAAGAAAATTATTTGATACATAAAACTTCCAAGTAATTACAGACTTTAAGAGGGCAAAATGGACACAAAACATACATACCTGTAACAAATCTGCAGTTCTTTTGACCATAAAGGGATTATACAAATAAATTTTATAGAACTGGTGCTCCTTTTCATGATACCCATAATATGGCCTGAAAAATAAATCAAAGAAATAATGTTTGAATCCAGGAGAGCAGTGAGACCCATTCATAAAGTTACAGAAATGAAGGTCAGCTCACTCAGGCATGTTTGAATGAGTAGATTAGTGAATAGATGAGTACATGACTGCTCACTGTCAAAAATTGCTGGTTTGATATAAACGCATTTATGTAATTTTTCTTGACACATGAATATCAAATACGCACCTTCACATGTACACACTTGACACAGTGAAGCTCATAATGAGTGAAGTATAAACAGGTCTTCGCCTGAATTTCCTGAGATAATTACTTCAAGTTGATTAAAAGATGCAAATTACAGTATAGGCCAAACCAAACCACCAATTAACTCGAAGATTATTAGCCGCAAGAGAATAGCAGCCACCAACTCTGCTTTGCCACGGATTCAGTTTAAGAATGTATGTAACTAAGGCTAAATAAGGAAACGGTAACAGGGAAGAGCAGAGATGCCAACCTATGTCCAAGGTAGTCTTTAAAATTTTATGAATATCACAACCATGCAATCCGCAAGAAGATTTTCCCAAAACATTGCAACTCATGCATTCGTATGCAACTACAAATTGGAGGAAAATGCAGTCGTGTCGTGCAATACGACTTCAATTTTGACGAGGTGTGTTCGCTAATTAAATGCCCAAGTTGAACTGCAAGGCTGGCCGTCAAAATTGTAAACCTTAAGCTGGCAAATAGCAACCAATTACCTTCCAGAGACCAGGGATATCTTGTACACATGTTGTGTTGTAGCGTTCGACTTGCCCAACGACACATTTAAAGCCTTGTCCAAACCAGAGGACAATCTGTATGCTTCACGTTCGTGCGGTTCAAACCCATCGTATGGCACATATATGTATGGAAACACTCCATGGACATGGAGGCAAACCTTTTTTCCTGGAAGAAAATGAAAGTTGCTGGTTCTCTAGATACGTTAATGTGGCTTATAATTAGATGAGAATAGATTTCATAAGATTAGCATTGAATATTCTATTGCACCTGTCGTATTTGAACCAAATATTCTTATCACAGGTACTTGTTTCACTTCTGAACCTCGAAAATCCGAATAAAACACATCCAGATTCGGGGATGGAGCAGCCATATAATGATCAGCTGCCACAATCCTCACCGAAAACATTGTTTAAGTCTAAATCTATCCTAAATATGTAGTTAAAATCACTGATTATCACATAGTATACGAATAACTTTGAGAAAACTTCGACCATTCCAATATTTTTGGCTTGTGGTAATTTTGAACAGACACCGTCATATTTACATATCGAACCAATGAACCAATCGAGTGAGAATCGACTCAAATGAATAACGAAAATGATAATCATGGTGGTTTTCAAACTTTACCGCCGGAATCGTAACCTAATCACCTAATCAATTGATGTTCAAGATTTGTTTTCATCCCTGGCTGTGCTTCTGTAATTAGTTATGTAATTGCAATTGTGTGTTACGACCTTTTCTTGTGAAATGACGGCTTCTCAATTTTTTGTATGGAGAGATATCTAGTGACAATCGGTGACAGATTTTAATGATTTTAGAGAAAAATATGGTTCCTACAAACGAGTACTTTCAAGATTTATCCAACCTTTTTAGGTTGGGAAAGTGCGGAAAATGTATAATGAAATTAGAAGAGCTTGCGAATGATGAGGGGTTTAAAGCATCCCCGGACTTGCTCCTAAGGCTACACAAGAACAACAAACTGATTTGTGAATATTTGGTGAGATATATGTTTGATTCCGACAAATTATTTCTAAATCGTATACGTAAATGACGGATATCTACTTTGCAGGAAAGCAGTAGCGGTGACGGGAGCCAGTGTGTACTAGTAATTCGTGGTTTTTACGACTTGCTGAAGGAGAGTATTTTTTCTAACTTTGCTTCAGAAGCTGAACTTGTTATAGTAAATAATGTTCTACAGTTTTGTTGTTGCTCTGAAGTCAGCAATGAAAGCAGCGTCAGCAGTTTCGAGTGTCTCTGTGCTGTTATAATCCGCCTGAAAAAAGGTGAGTATCCTCAGACACGAGTGAGTATCATTACCAAGAAGTAGTTTGTGCTCGCAGTTTTTTTTGACATGATGCGACTTAAGCTATTTTGTACATTTTAATGATATGATAACGGGGATTACCCTTTAAGTTGATAGTCGGTGAGTTCACTTTGTGGAAGTTAATGAGCATGTTGACTGAAAAACACTTTGTACTTTTCACACTTTTTATTTTTCTACGACCGGTTTCGACGTGAATTCACGTCGTTTACAAGTAGAATACAGAAATCAAGAGATGATTTGGCTAGACTGTATGACGTGTACTAGCGGAGAGGGGGGAGGGGCTTACTCAGATTACACAATAACTTTTCAGCAGCGATAGCCATCACAAGGTTGTCCTTACAGCGATGCTGCATTTGAAAGATTTAAACCATCTGCACCTTTCCAGCAATATCTTTTTGCAAGTTGGGTAAATTTCTGGCAATTCAGCGGTATAACTCTGCAGCTTTACATTTATGCGTCATGGGATTTAGGGATTAAAAAATAAACTTGTCAGGGGGTCATCCCACTGTGAGTGGTTCTAAATTGTGTACCCACCTCCTGGCCGAATATGTCACTGGAGTTTTGGCATGATAAATCGGCACATTTAAGCTATATATTAGAAATGTGACTGGGTTATAAAAGCCCTGAGTAAGGCCCTGTTAGAACCCTGCTGTTCAATGGTTGGCTAAAATGTGGTGTCCCTGTTTAGCCTTGTTCCATTTGTGGACATACTTGAGGTCCAGAAAAATTATTAGATATTGAAATGATGAAATTATTTTGATAAGTTTTAAATGCAACCTAAGTATTTCCCATGTGAGGGAGGTTTTTATGTGAGGACATGGAGTTTCCAAGGGGTCCCTATTGTCTGTGGCCATTTTGGATATCTGGATGTAGTTCTTCCAAAAACAGGCTCTCAACTCTGCCTTCCAAAGACCCGATTAGTCCTGCAGGGAGGTGGATGACATATTTTTCATCTAGCCTGATAAAATGGACGTGGTGAGTTTGTTTCCTAAACATGTGGACAGATAGTATCCAGGTATGCTGTTTACCATGAAGACAAAAGTGACATAAGAACCTTGTCCCCTTCCTGAACATTCAAATACATAGGAAAAAGAAGGAAAGCACTGCCTTCATTTGAAGCATCCCTGAGAGAAGTCTCTGACATGCACTCAAATGGATTGAGACCCCACTACCAGTCCTAACAATTCTCTGAACCCCATCACTAGCATCTTGGTACTTCACCATTTGCATTAATTGACTGATTTTACTGGATGGGGTAGGCGGTTATAATCTTATTGATAGACCATGCTGTGTGATTGAACACTACTCCATACTGTTAATAGGCTCCCTTCTCCAAGTGGAACCACTCATGTTCCACAGGTTGCCAACATAACATAATACAAGTAAGCTCTGATGCTTACCTGGCAGATGAGATTTTCAAAGTTTTCTCGGGCTTCCGTCTGGGCGAGTTGGTCCAAAAAAATTCGTTGGACTTTTCAATGTAATGGCTATGGAAAATGTGACAACATCATGGTCTTGAAATGGACCGTGGAGCCAGACAGCCGTGACACTCAGACAGAATGGAAGCCCAAGAAAACTTTGCAAATAACATAATATGTACTACTTCTCTGTTCTCTAATATACTGTGCCGGATCAATTACTGGTGAGGAGAGCTTGTGCAACAAATCATAAGGAGACTGAAAAATTTGGTGTGATTTCAAAGTGAGTAATGAAAACATGTCTCAATGCATTTGATACAAGACTGTATTCTTAAAGAAATACTCTAACAATTACATCTCAAGTTAAGATCAACAACCCATTACTATACATAAGATTCTGATTTTTTGAGCAACATTCCCAATACATTTTTTATGTTTGGGTGCAAATAAGCCCTTCGTTAATGCGTCAGCTGTCATCTCATCTGTAGAGTACTTGATCTCGACGTCTCCACATTCCACCTTGTCCCTGATATAGTGATGTCGAAGGTCTATGTGCTTCATACTTGGCCTGTACCCTCGGTTTTTCAACAGATCAATTGCCCCCTTATTGTTGTTGAAAATAAGGGTTGGAGACGACACCAAGGAGGGCTCCAAGTCTCAAGCTAAGGTGCGCAGTCACAGTGCTTCTTGGCAGGCAGCAGAGATGGCCATCTACTCGGCTTCGGTAGTAGACAGTGCCACTGAACACTGCCTCTTGCTTTGCCATACGATAGGGCCACCCTGAAACAAGAATAGAGTACCTGTGACCGAACGACGGTCATCTGGATCGTTGGCCCAGTCAGCATCACAGTAACCAACCCATCCATTATGTCTGGTCTTAGGGTCCCTGGAGTACTCAATAATTGCATTCAAAGTGCCCTTCAAGAAACGAAAAATTCTGTTGACGGCTGCCCAATGTTGCTTCCCTGGGTTCTGCATGAAGCGACTCACACAGCCGACAGCAAAGGTGATGTCTGGTCTTGTACCCTGACTGGCATAAAGCAAACTGTCTACTATTTCACGGTACGGGACACCTTTAATTTCAGATATGTCCTCTTCATTCGTTGGTTCCATGTCCTTGGACAGCTTACAATTTGGATCAAATGGAGTTGAAACCGAATTGCAGATGTCCATGCCAAACTTTTGCTAAATCTTTTTGATGTAGGTGCTTTGGTCCAACCAAACTTTGCCTGATTTGCCATTTCTGGAAATCTTCATACCAAGAAGGTGTTTTCCCTCTCCTAGATCCTTCATTTTAAAGGTTTCCGAGAGTCTTTTCTTCAGCAATGACTTCTCCTTATTGTCGCTTGACAAAATCAATAAATCTTCGACATACATGGCCATTACCACGAGTCCTGTGTTTGCCTTCTTGAAATAAATGCAAGCCTCGGCTTTTGATCTGCTGAATCCCATTTTTGCTAATGTATCATGAAACTTAAGGTTCCAAGCTTGACTGCTTTGCTTCAAGCCGTACATTGACTTCCGTAGTCACCACACTTCATGTTCATTCTGAGGATTTTGGAATTCCTTCGGGGGTTGAACGTAAATTTCCTCCTCAATATTCCCATGCAAGTAAGCTGCTGTCACATCCATTTGGTCCATGTCAAGTTCATACCATGCCGCTAATCCACATAGAAACCGTATGGAGGTGTATCACACTACCGGGGAATGTCTCATTGTAGTCGACACCATCTATTTGTCCCTCTAACTACAAGTTGGTCTTTGTAACGTTGTATCTTCCCAGTTGAATCTCGTTTGACTTTGAACACCCATTTTGTATCTGGTGCCTTCTTTCCATCGGTTAATTCTTCCGGAGTCCAGGTTTCATTGGAGACAAAGGAATTGAACTCTCTCATGGACTCTTCCCATTTATTTCGATTTGACAAACTCAGAGCATCTTCAACGGTTTTTGGATTGGCAAAGTCATTGTCTATAGTCAAGTATGTGACGTAGTCATCCATTTTGACCGGCTTTGGTGGTCGTGTTGATCGACGGAGATTCACCGTGCTGGTTGGTTTTGAATCAGCTTCTTTTCTGTCTGTCTGTTTCGACTCATCAACCTTTTCTTCGGGGTTTCCTCTGGACTCCTTGTATTCTGACTCAGAAACTTCCTTCTCTTCTGGATCAAAATCGTCAGAGGGGATAGGAACTGCAAGGCTGTCCTTACTTTTGGGCTGGGAGTTTTCTAGGAAAATTACATCACGACTGTGAGTTATTTTTCCAGTATCAGGATCCATGAGGCGGTAACCTTTCGAATTCTCGCAGCTGCCAACAAATAAAAGCTTCTCACTTTTTGGGCCTAGCTTCTGACATAGTTCTTTTGGCTCATGAGCATATGCCACACATCCAAAAATCCTTATATGTGCCAAACTCGGTGTTGATCCCGTCCATAGTTCCTCTGACAGTCTTCCTCCAATACTGGAGTTTGGTGACCTATTTCCCAAATATACAGCATTAGACACTGCTTCGGCCCAATACTTTTTAGCAAGACCTGCATCAAAAAGCATACTCCTTGCTCGCTCCATGATGGTCCGATTTTCCCTTTCAGCCACTCCATTTTGTTTAGGCACGTACCTGATCACAAGTTGATGCCTTATCCCAGACTGCTTCAAATATTTATTCATCTCGTTGCTTAAATATTCCCGACCGTTGTCTGTCCTGAGTGTCTTAATCTTCCGTCCAGTTTGGTTCTCAATGAGGGTTTTGAATTCTATGAAGGTCTTCATCACCTGGTTCTTCTCTTTTAGAAAAAACACGAAATTTTTCCTACTGAAGTCATCTACAATTGTAAGAATATACTTGGAACCGCCAATGGATATGTTTTCCATAGGTCCGCATACATCCAAATGTATCAGATCCAGGATCCCCTCTGTCTTTGTTTTGCTCCTCTGAAAAGGATGTCTATATTGCTTGCCCTGGACACAAAATTCACATGGTGGGTTTTCAGTGTTAGCAAATCTTATCTCCGTTTTCAGATTCCTACTCAGGTCAACTACATTTTTGTAGTTTAAATTGCCAAGTGGTCTATGCCATACCTCGGTGCTCGGGTCTCTCGCTGCTAAGTGTGCCTGTTTCTTCTGCATATCTAGCCTGTAGATTCCTCCTAACAATCTCGCGATATGCTCTCTTTTGCTATCGCTGATATAACTACCCTGTGGTGTGAATGCAACTGAGAATCCATTTCTCACAATTTTGCTAACTGACAACAAATTTACTGCACTTTCCGGAATGTACATGACTTCTTTCTCTGTCACTTGCTCAAATCTGTCCTTGGCTAGATTAATTCAACGTCCTGGGCCCATAACCTGAGAAAAATTTGGTGCGATTTCGGAGGGAGTAATGAAAACATGTCTCAATGAGTTTGATACAAGACTGTATTCTTAAAGAAATATGCCTACAATTACATCTAAAGTTAAGATCAAAAACCCGTTACTATACATAAGATTCTGATTTTTTGAGCAACATTCCAACAGAGACCTTCCTTCAGATAAGAGGTCTACTTGACCTTCAAAAGATTCTTCATCTGCACAGTAGCACTTTACTGAAATTGGATGAGAAATCTCTTGCAAAAGAATACACCACATAAGTATCCACCATGTATGGAAAATTATCCAGACTCCTCAAAGTTGACTTCAAGCTCTTAAGCCTTACACGCTGCATGTATCCATCTGGGTAGATGCATGAATGCATTCACCATTTAAAAAGCACCATATGAACACCAAAAATTGTGGGAATGCATGGACCCATGGCTATAAAACAACCCGTCCTAATTTGGAGCTTTTGTTCAGGCATCTGTCCAGCCACGTACTTGCTTGGATACATGTATTACATCAACACGCCTTTACACAAGACTCGCAGTAAAGTGAGGAACATTTTTGCCAAAGCTATGGATCCTATTGGATTCTTAACTTCAGGAGTCCATCAAGCATCATGTGAGTGCAGAAAAGATGGATGTTTGCTTTTGGGAGATAGGACGCCTTACTGAAATTAAGGTGGAGTGGGGCATGAGGAAGGTTAGAGGTTTGGGTTCGTGCAGACTGACCAACGTGTTGCCTCTGACCTTATGAGTAAGCTCATTACTAAGATCAGAGTGTACTTAAAATGCTTGGCGACGAGAAAGAAGCATAGTAGAGCATATACTGGTTGGAATGTAAGACACCAGTTTGCAAAGTGTACATTGGTCAGACTGATTGAACATTAAGAACAGGATAAGTGCTTCTGATTTAAGGTCTTATCCTCCAATTTTGCAAAGCTGGTGCATGGGAAAATGTGATTTCAAAATAATAGCATTGTAAATTCATTCCAAAATGACTATGTTGACAATGAGCATACTTTAAACACTCATTAGAAATCCTTTGCAGTAAAATTTGCCAGATATTGAATATCAGTGTCTTAATACTCTGGTTTAGTTAATTCATAAATATAAGATGTTGTATTAATCTTATCACTGCAAAAAGTGCCATGGTGTATTTTATTAGCATTACAAACTTATCTTTTTGACCTACTGAATGTTTGGTCATTATAGTTATTTTTGGCTATATGCATAATGATATCATACCTGTAGTAAGCTAATAAAAATTTTGTTTTTTCTTGAACAGCTAATATGTATCTCATTATGGTTGATATTTAATGCCTAATTTTCAATTTATTTTTAAAATTTCAGTCTTGTGCTCATTCTCGGGACAGGAGTTCATGCCTCCTATCACTCTTGACATTGGTGATCCTTGTGCTGAAATCTCTGTTTTGTTTGAGGACATCATAAAAAGTGTACAAAATAGTGAAAAAATATCTAAGCCCATCATATATTCCTCGTTAGTGTTATTATTACAAACTTTATTCATAATGAATGGTGTCGATTTCTACAAAATGCTGCAAAGTCAAAATAATAGATGGATGACCAAAGCCCTGGAAACTATTTCTTCAAAAGTGCCAAGTTTTATTGATTTTCTTGAAAATGATGAATCTGAGGCAGGATTCAAATCAGAAAATTTGAGGAATATAGTGAAAAGGTATGCACTGCATGTTGTATGAAATGTTTATCACCATGAACGACTGACTAACCTTGCATAACATTTTATAAACAAATTAAATATAGTTTGAATACATAGGTATATGCCTCCTTCCAATGGCATAACTATGGGGGGATGAGGGGGATAGAACCCCCCCCCCCCCAGAACCTTAAAAATTAAAAAAAATAATTGTATCACAGCAATCCTACTTGTTTGAAATACAGTAATTAATTGTTTTTGTTTTAATTTGGCCTATCCAATTTATTCAAATTAGTTATGCCATGTTTTTCTAAAATACATTCATGTTAAAAAGCAAAATTTCATGTATTATTACCCGGTGTGGTGTGCTATTCAATCTGATCCATTCCCCCCCCAAAGCCAAGTCCTAGTTACGCCGCTGCCTCTTTCTATGCCATCCGTGGTGGAGTCTTATAACTGATATATGGTTGATCCTGGGGAGTGTGCTTAAAGTATGTCCTAATGAATGTGATTAATTATCATTTTGACCAGTTTGATCTTCATAAAGGGAAGAATGATCCATGCATTGTACCCCTGGCATTCCTATCCTCTTCCATGTTTTCTCTGTGTTCTCCCCTCTATTACCCTCTTCAGCATTCCCTCTCCTTTCAATATATCGTCCATCCATCTCTTCTGCCTCCTCCTAACCTCCAGCACCAGTTTTCTCTCCTCTTCACCCATATCTAATATCTCCTTGTTCGTCCTTCTCGCCACCCAGGTCACCTTCTCTATTCTTCTTCACACACCCACATCTCAAACATCTCAAGTCTATGTACAAAGATCCAGTCTCCTACCCATGCAATACCATACTCCATATTAGGGTTTTCACCAGTCATTTCTTTACGTCTCTATTTAGACCAGCTTCATCAGTTCCCTCCTCTTTGAAAATGCTTCCATAATCATGTCAATTGTACATCTTATGTCCCAACCACTAAACCCATTCTCCTCCAAAATACTAACTATGTAGTTAGAGATCCAGTCTCCTACCCATGCAATACCATACTCTATATTAGGGTTTTCACCAGTCATTTCTTTACATCTCTATTTAGACCAGCTTCATCAGTTCCCTCTTTGAAAATGCTTCCATAACCATGTCAATTGTACATCTTATGTCCCAACCACTAAACCCATTCTCCTCCAAAATACTAAATAGTTACATAAACTGCTCAACTTACTCTATTTTATGCCCTCCCACCCTTATGTTCAGACCTGCCTTCTTGCTTCTAGAGAACCTCATCACTTCCATCTTCTTACCTTTTATCCTCATCCCACATCTTTCTTACTGCACCTCTAATGCATCCATCATTGACTGTAACCCTTTGGCTGTCTGGCACTTCAAAGCATGCTCAAGGGAATATGCTAGGTGCTGCAAAAATAATGATTACAACATCCTCCTTGCCAAGTTCCTTAAATGTGCAATCGAAATAGTGATTTTGTCCCTACACAATAATGTTTGATTGAATATCGTTGAGCTTAAAATCACATGAGCATAAACACGCTATGTCATTACTGTTTTATTCATTCATTTCAGTGAACACCATGCAATGGAAGTTGACATTGACATGAATACCTTTGGGCCAGAAAGCAATATGATGAAGAAAGATTTAACATCAATACCACTGTTTACAACTAGTGTTGTGGGAGAATGTATTGTGTTACAAGACTACTGGAAGCCTGGTGCTGCCAGGGGTGAAGTGAAGCAGTATCTTCTGTTTACATTATGTGTGATCTATCAACTTTTTAGTGATTCTTCTACCAATAAGGTGGCTCTTAATTTTGGAGACAAGGAATTTTCTTATGCTCATGCCAGTGAAGCATGGAAATATTTCAAAGGTTTTTTTGTTTCAGACTTTGAAGTTTTTATCCAAGAAATGACCACTTCATGAATGTCTAATCTTTTCTGTTGTCCTCATTTCTCGATGCACATACAGGCTACTGGAATCTCAAGAATGGGAATTTTAAAGATGCCTGGAATGATGTTGAAGGTGCAGATTTCTCCAAATTTCCTACACATTTCAAAAGTAAAAAAGCCCTTTTAACGGGTAGCATTCTTTTGAAGATGGAAAAACCCATGATGGCTTTGAACTTCTTGAATAAAGATGCTCTGGATTGTGAAGATTGCCTGCCACATGCTTTATTGCTCATTTCGGAAGCCTATGAATGTCTTGAGTATGATGAATCTCTTCTGGGAGTATTACGACAGTTGGTAAAAGTAAGTACTAAATAGTCACTGGTTTCAGGCTGAACTCAGTGGAAATTTACATATGATAGAATGGAAATGTTTTGATGAAAATATATGGTAGAAGGCCACTGTAATGAGGGTGGTCTTTAGCAAGGAGGAGTGATAATGTGGGCATTGTTAGTCACTATGTTTAAAGCGCACAGAGTTCTGTTGGTTATTTTGAGTGGGTATTTCTGCCAGGCCTCGATAATGCGACTGTTTCGCCATGATTTTCATCTTGGTTGTATAACTTAAGCCTGTTTTACACGGAACAGAAACTTGCACAATTTTAAACTGCTAGTTTTTCTAAATCTGGCATGCAGTAATGACTGAATTAGAGCTGGGGCTATTTGCCATCTCTCATTCATGCACTCATGAATGCATTCTTGCAATTGACCTCTTAACAAGATGCAGTTTGAGATATACATATGTGCATGCATCAGATTGTGCAAAATAAATACTCTGTGTAAAACAGGCTTCAAGTGTCAATTATCATGGGCGTCACAGCATGAAAAGTGTTTGTAATTTATGACCAGCTATCAATCTGAAAGGCAAATTAAAGGGCCCACCTAAACTACAGCTTTGTTTTTGCCTTTTTTGAATCTCGGACAATTTTTTCTATCAAGTCCAAAAGTTGTTTTTTTTTTCATAACCGATTCATGTGTAGCATTAGTTTCAAGCACTTTCAGTTTCACCATTAGTGTCACACAGGAGGCCTCAGTTTTCTTCATTCTGTCACTGTTGTTCACCCATTCCACGTCCTAAAGTTCAGGTAAACTTCACTATAAATCTGTAAATGTAAAAAGCGTGTCCTTTTTGCCAATGATGGCTGCTCATATTCACCACATTAACTAAACAGAGTGAACACTGCCTGGGTGGTTGCAGGCCATCCAGGGCATGGTTGTGTTTCCTTTTCTATTAGTGTTAACCACTTGAGTGGTGAACTAATTTTTCAAAGAGCTCATTTCATTTGGGGAAATTTTTTTTTAGTATCAATAAATTTTTTTAGCCACAGTAAAGGGAATACATTTCTTATCATATTTTGTTTTTATCTTTCAATTTTACACATTAATTTTCATAAAATATCAACAATTTATATAAAAATTATTTTTTCTAAAATTCAGTTTTTGTGTGATAATCTGAAACATTTGGTCAGGCGGAAAGACACCTTGCAATCTGGGCAGCAGAATCTTGTTTCCTTATGCTGCCCTGCTTTGAACCATACTACACATCTTTATGTGAGAAAAGTTTATTTTTTTTGGAAGGTGTGTTTGAGTCTACATTGTCTCTCAGTCAGCCTAGTAAGGTAAAGAGTATGAGAAGGAACTATTTTCTCTACCATAGGTTGACTGTACTTTGAGGTGAAATTTTCTGCCTAAGTGATCATAAATGTTACACATTTCCCCTAGCCGGTTATTTTTTGTAAGTTTCACTAAGCATAGTGTCCCTCCTGGAGTAAATTTTACAAATCCACTCAACCTGTTTTGCACTCAATGAAAAAATAGAATTTGATCTCAAACCAGCTGCGTTTGGAAGAAATAAATTGCTTTCATAATAGGTGTTCTTTCCACTGGAGTAGAGACTCATCAACCACTATTGCTGCTTCAGGGACGTGGAGGGCAGAGAACCACTCTTTCATGTGCTTCAAGACTGGTAGGATTTGGAGAAATTTTTGTTGGGGCCGTCATTACTAAATCTTTCATTGCCCATTAAGCAAGAAATTTCAGTGGCAGATAAAATTTTCCTGTAAAAACTGTTCAAAATTATGGAGACGAGATGCTCTCCCATTTTGAAAAACGGCTGTGATCGTCGGGTTTCTGTACAATTCCCATCATAATAGAAACTCCAATACTTTATTTCACCTGGACTTGACTCACTCCACCCATCCACTCTTGAGTATGGTTTTTGATCTGGATTCCTGTCCAGAAACTGCTTCGCATGGAGGTTTTTCGGCTTGGATATCAATCCACACAGTTCATCATCCACAAAGTTTTGGAATATCTCTAAAATATCCTCCTAATTCTCCATCTATACCATTATGCCACTGGTGCCTTCAGAATCGAACCGACTATACACGGCTTTGAGCGAGCTCCACAATAGAGGATTGGATGGTGTTCCCTCCACTTCCTCTTCCTCTGATTCCTCATTTACTGCCAATTCAGAGGAACTTACGTCGGTATGCATAAAAATGTTGTCGTTCTCCTCACCACTTCACTTTCGTAGCTTTCTTGCAAAAGTTCACGAATGGCGTCGGAAGAGAGACAAGTGTGCCTTCCTCTTTTACTACTTTGCCATTACTGATGGAACACTCCAAATAAATTCGAGGTTGTGCTTTCCCTGGGAATGGAAAGATCCAATACGAGTTTGCTAATTATCGTCTACCCACAAAAAAGTGGCGGTTCACACTTACCGTATGCACAAAATTTGCAAGATTTCCTCACTTTCCAAACAGATAGAATGGTTACCCTTTCCCTGTGGGGGTTCTGGAATCAGGCGATTTGATGTGGGACAGTCACACGAACTTCCCACGACCGACGCTTAGTCTGGGAAATGCCCTCGCCACTGGCTCTCTCACGAGCAATCGGTGTTGTTGCTCTATATCTCATACCCAATTCTGCTACACAGCAGCTCTTTTTTAGAGCAAGGCTCGTCAGAGAATCTTTATCCCTTTTTATCACCCCTTCGCTGCCCCTTCCTAGTCTCAACTACCGTGGGAGCTGGGGATTGCACGGCAGGGACCAATGCCTTACAGGAAGTAAACAACCGCCGCACATGGAAGTAGATAAATGTCTAATTCACACGATTGGAGGAGAAAATGACATAGGCAGAGTATGGGTACTTTCAGTCAAGACTCCACGTATTAGGAAATTCCCTTGAAATTTCTGACCATGGGCAGGTCCTTGGATATGTCTTCCGAACTCATTTTTTCCCGATAAGGTAAAAGTGGTGATTCAAAAAAGTGAATAAAGATGCAATTACGAGCACTGAATCAATTTGCTGCTTTGCTGCAGACATGACATTGAACGCTAGGTATGTCTGCTTTGGTTGTAGAATATATTAGCTAACTGCTAACTCGAGCTGTGAAATGACATGGTATTACAAAATGCCTATGGAAACCACTTTATAATAAATAAATGATGAGTAAATGCATACTGCTCTTTTGGGAGAAAGGAATCACAATGATTGCCTTCAATTCTAAAGCGGTAAAAACGTTTTCACCGAAGTAACAAAATATGTCAAAAGAGTAGGGGTTATGCAACCCCTGTATACATGTGCGGCCTCCGACGAGAGTGCGTATTTCTGACGAAATATTTTCTGAAGTTGCCATCTGCTGTCCAGAGAGCGTACTTGAAGGATGAAGGAAGGTACATAAGAAACTCCCAGCGAGATATCTCATCAGGTCCAAATGGGAGAATGCAAATTCAAACATGACGAGATATCTTGCCATCCCCAGTCAAGTGGTTAAGTAGGTGGTGCCTACTGGGTGAAAGGTGTTACCTATGGAGGTATTGTATGCGACCAACTAGTGTTTCTTGAACTAGGTTAGCTCCACATCAGAAAAACACTAGCTGGTAGAGTTTGAGAGAGCTCCATTTAGGCATTGTGTGAGTGTTTGTCATACTTGTGTGGTGAAACCCAGGCACAGGTTTTTTACACCATAAATCCTTCAATCACTAATCCCTTTCCCTATAATTATTATTCCTGAAAGGTTTTAGTTTACGGCTATTAGAGTTTCCCCCTTATTATTATATACAAGCCGTAACACTTTGCTTCTTTATTATCTTTATTAAATGAAGATATTATTTTTGTCATTGTTGTTTTTGTGAGCTTTAAATTTTGTTTGGAAATGTATTTATAAAAATATTATCAAAGAGTAATATGAATTTAAAAAAAGAGTGAATCAATGCATCGTGGAATTTGAAAGCCTGGAAAATGCTTTGAGTAACTTTGGATTTTCTATTTCTTTATTATTTCTAGGTTCTTAGGCACAGAAAGCATATGGAAAACTTGCATCATCAACGGTATTCTATGTTTCTAAAAACTCTGGATCTAATTCACCCATTACCCAAAGTTAATCTGGAAATAGCATTGGAAAGAATTGCATATGTATTATGCAGAAATAAGGTATGTTTTAGATATTGGGGATTTTTTCAGCAGTATTTCTATATACTTTCTCATTGCTGTCATTGAGAGTCAACGATGTATTCTTAATTTTTGAGAAGCGGACATTGCACTGGAGTAGTTCTGTGGTATTTTCCAGGGTAAGAGATGATGGTCCTTAATTTTTTTAGTTGATTTGAAGGATGGAAGGAAAGAGTATTTCCCTGATATAAGCCTATGTCTCTTACTGAGAATAATGTCAACAAATATATTGGCAAGGCATGATCCATAATTTTATCATGCTTTTTTATGTTGTGAGATTTATTTTCTTGCAGATTTCAACACATTACGTATTGACACATGATAGTTTCATGAATTAAGTTATATAAAGTAAAATAATTGCAAATTGCAGCTAAGTTTTGAAATTTATTTAATCTATACCTAGTCAAAGAAATTCATTGCCTGTAGTGTATTGGCTGAATCTCACCAAGACTTAGCCTGAATGTGTGAACAAGGGTGATTTTCTGTAGGTTTCCTTGGATACAAAAGCAAGTGCATATGTTAGCCGGAATATTTGGTATATTCATTTATACATGTTTGGATTGCACCATCTGTTTCCCCTATGCATAAGCTATTGATGTAATTTCCAAGAATTTGATGTTGCTGCAGGTGTTTGGCCAGAAGTGGCATTTCAACCAGGGTTGGGTCATTACACGAAGAATATTATTTTTCTACATACACGTAGAAATTAGTGTAGATAATGTAGATTATGTAGAGTATTGCGTAGATTATGTAGATTATTATGTTGATTATTTTTTTGTCTGTAAATTAATGTTTTATGTTTAACAAAATGTGGAAAATTACAATAAAAAAATAAAGTATTGCATTGATTTCATGGTTACCAAATTACGTTACCTTGAACAAATAATGTTAGTCTTCCTAAATCATTGTTTTATTGCAGTTTTAATAACTATTATTCTCTTATTTTATTAACGCTATTATTTAATTATAGTGTTTACATATAATTAGTTGTGACTTGCCCTGATGGAGGAAACCAGAGTGATTACAAAATGTTGACCGCATACAACGAAGGTAAATATTAACCTGTGGTCCTTTCAGCAAAATAACCAGTTTCACACCTTCTCTTCCTTAAATACTTATTTATAATTTTTTTATAATTTAGATGAGGTTTTTGGTAGGTAGGCCTACACCTCAAAAGGGTGTGAGTGTCAATCATTTATGTTCATAGAATTAGAAACTAAAACATTTAAGCCTACTCAAGGAACTTTATATAGGTATGCATGGCCCTAGTGTTTCTAGCTAAATGTCTATCTATCCCACATAACTCAAGATAGGCATTAAAAACTAAGTAGGCCTACACTGTCCTATGCCGAGTCTCCAAATTTAATACTATAAAACAATACTAAATGCCACCTTGTCAAAGATGAGACTTAACATGACCCAAAATTATAGTTTTATTGTTTTAATCTTACAACTTGGAGACTAATCTTTTCTCCATGTGGCTTTATTGTAATCTTATTCTTGACGTTTTCTAATTGTATTATGTTGTATTCATTCCGTAGAAGTCCCAAAAATACATCATAATTGTAGTTTTAAAACAATAGAGATATCTTCCTCTGTCTGAAAGAGAACTGACCAGCAATAAAGAGAGCAGCTAGCCCTGGAACAACAAGTAAACATTCAGCTCTTAAGTTGTTTTTTGATGGTAACTTTCTCTTGGCCTTGATAGAGGTGCAGTAATATACTTCCTATAGTGTTTCACTTAGTGGCAACGGACATAATTTCACTTCAATTAAAATACCTACCAGTTAATATAATCCTTAATCTAGCCTGCTGTATATACATATAACTAATTGCAAGAACTTGCCATAGAAAATTAAAAAAAAATGATATGAAGTGGCTACAAATGACTCAAGCTACACCAATCAATCTAGAAAATATTGCTTAGACTCGTGGATAATTTGGCATTTAGACAGTTCAGTCTTGGATAGTTATTGATTTCCTGACAGGCCTAGCAATGGTAGGCTTGTAATAGGCTATTTAAGTTGAAAATGCACTAAATATAGATTTTATTATTAAAATGTATTAGTATATTGTAAAAAATAAAATTTTCCAATTATCGTAATCACTTCTTTAGCTGTATATGTAAAATTAATTTTCTACACGTAGAATATGTAACTATTAGCAATATGCTACATTACATATTCTACAGTAGAATATTCACGTAGATTACACATTTCCTACTAGATAATAATAGACTAAATAGAATATTCTATTGACCCAACCCTGATTTCAACATGTCTTCCGGTGCCTTTTATGTTCCTTCCAAGGAGCCTAACCAAGTCCGAACAATGCTTTTTTTTAAGGCAAAATTAAGGCAAAAATTCTGAAATATAATCCATCTGTCATACATTTAACTATGTGTAGGTTGATTTCCACCATAGAAACATATGTACTTGAGAAAATTGTGGTCCAAGAATTTTTTTCGACTCACTTGAAAAGTTATTGAAATATAAAAGATTTAAGTTTCTCCTGGTGAATAGTATTAATAAACTTTTCTCGGGCTCTGTACACGGACAGAGTAACACGCCTTGATAATGGAAAGCAAGTCGTTTTCCGAAACGTCGGCAAACATGAAGCCAATCACCTGGTGCAGAGCCCGAGAAAAGTTTATTATTGAAATATGCTTTCAATGACTCATGACTACCACTCCGGCCACATTAAAATATGGAAATTTTGCCTCAGAAATGTCTTGAAATTTCATTATGTCTTTTCTGTAGCAACCCTGCATCGAATATTTCATAATTTTTGTTTGTTTCTTTATGTTTTCCCTACATGTATCATGTATTCAAACTAAGCTGAGTTGGCAAAGATGAACTTTTGATGCCTATATCTTAGAAATTGATCAAAATCTGAAAAAGAACCTTTTTTTATTTTTGAAAACAGCTCTATGAAGAATCTGTGGAATATTTCCTTGATCTTCTGGCATTGTTGGAGATAAATGGTCCTGCAAAAGTGTTTCGTTATCATCTACACAACTGTGTGGCTGTGTTGCTAATGCTCAGTGAAACTAGTGAATTGGATAGGACAAAAGAAGCTATTTCTCTGTGCAATAAAGCTGTGACAATCTCCCAGGCTATTTCAAATAATCCAGGCCCTTCAAATTGTCCATTACTTCTGAAAAGAATTTCTGAAGAGGATGGGCCTAGTGCAAATAAGAGACCAAAACTAGAACTTGATGTGCAAAATGCTTTCCTAGAAGTTAGTGCTGCAATCCCAGTCGAAGACCAAACGAACGTGACTGCAAATTTAGAAAACTCTGATAGCCTTGGAGTTAAAGACTTCAGTAGTGAAGATATAAGTGATGAAGTGAATCCTGATTCTGTTTATGCTTCACTGGTGTTTTCAGAACATGATTTGATATCATGCATCCTCTTATCAGAGTGCGCTCTAAGGGAAAGTGACTTTTCAAGAAGTCTCATGTTATTGAATAGGCAAGTTAATTTTGATCAAATTGCATGCATGAGAAATAGCCTCTGAATGTTGAATCAATACCCTTGAGATTTCAACTTTAGTTAACCATGACTTGTCAGTTGACATTAGATTTTGAACTTATCCTTCAGTCAATGGCTCAGGTCTCTATTTTGCTATTCTTGCTGTGAATTTAATTTCACTTTTTCTCAAATGAATATTTAATGATGATGATCTTTCAGAATGTAGGAGGCACTAATGGTATGGTAAGTTGGTCGAACATGTTAAGTGCTTAGGAATATGAGAGCTGGGAGAACAATTATTCAGATTAAGCTATTCAGTTTTATGAGTTTTAGAGCTTATAATCAAATTTGAACTAAATGTATACATATTTATGACTCCATATGTTATCTATATGTTGAATTGAATCTACTACCATTGTCTTAGGTGTGAAATAAGGCATTATAGCTAAGAACATTCTATTATTTCTATCAAATGAAAGGATGGTTCATAAATGACTCTAAAATTTCATAATATTATTTAACTGTACCATTAATTTTATTTTTGATTTTACAGGTCCTTACAGCACATCTCCCATCATCAAGTATTGGAAAGAGTAAAAGAGACAAGGAGGAGTGACTTCCTGAAGGCAACTGATTTTATTTTATCCACTCTTTGGCTGAGAAAGGCAAAAGTGCTGATCAAAAAGGAGTTAGAGAGTGGCATTAATTTTAGTAGAGATGTTGAACATTGTTTTAGGAATGCCCTGCTAAGAAATCCTGGTAAGTATTGCACCCAACATGCACTTTATTTTGTTAAAAATGTAAGTTTTTGGTAGAATAAACCATTTGTGTGGTGAGTGAGCACTTACATGCATTGAAATAGTTGAAGGTGTTTTAGTTATGTAAGCTGGCCGAGCTTCCAAGTTTACCCATTGCTAGATGCCTTATTAGGTAGGAGTTCAGGAGGAAGATTGCGAGTGAACAACTAGTACACTATCCGTAAAATTAATTGTTTGTCAGTGTGTATCAGGTGGTTCAGTCTCTCATAAGGGTTCTTTGTAACATTTGTGATGATCTGTTATTAATTATGCTCAAATTTCATCCTAGGCTCCAGTTTGCGATCACATGATGGTGCTTGACACTCAACAAATTTCCTCAATTGTCAAGCACATGAACTGGTTCATGGGTAATTCAGTTACAACCATAAAACTCACTTGCTTACACTCAGAATGGAAAAATGCTCATTTGGAAAATATTATGAAATATGCATTTAGGTAGAAATGCATTGATTGAAAAAAGGTTGACATTGTATATATAAAGGGAATGAGCTAGAATTCTCACCCAGAAATCACAATGGTTCATAATATTTCTGAACTACCTGATTAACGTGCACAGACAAGAAAGCACCCTCAACAGAAAACTGTGAGAGAATGAATTTTAGTTGTAACCCACTCAAAAGGTAGACAGGTGATTGACAGGTTCTATCTGGCACTCTCCTAAACTTAGGTACTTTAGTGAACTCATTTAGGAAAAGTCAGCTGGCAGCTAACAGACTGAGTCTAGGCTTTCTCAGGTCCCTATTTCCTGTCCTGGGGCTCGTGCTTCATGAGCCCTCATTCCCTTTGAAAGGCTGCCCTTACCTCACCATTGGGATTCATCAATATCATTATTACTCCCATCAGGAGTCTTCTTGGAAAGAAAGTAACCATTACAGGGAGAGTTACAGCCAATGCTTATGGGAGTTTGACAGCCCTAAACAGAAAGCAAGAAGTGAAAAATAAGTTTACCTCATGTGAACAGTAAATATGATGACTGTGGGAAATCTATAGGTGTATATGGGAAGTGCAGGATTCAGGGCTCATCTAATAGTGACATGACGCAAAGCTGAGTAATGAGAATGTTTAGCATTGCGTGCAATCATTCACCAGCCAAAATATTTAAAATGGGCACTCATAAAATAAAGACTAAACCATTTTGTTAAAAAGATTTACCTTTATTCAAGAAAATTCTACATCATTCGATTGAAAGACTCTTGAGTAGACAGTTGACCAAATTTGGAATCTGAATGAGCATTCCAGGCAGCAAGTGGAGTTATTTTTCAAGCCCATATAAGTATACTTAGGCGTTTTAAGGTTGGAAGAATTCTGAAACTTATCTTTGCAGTGCATAAGATATGTCATCTTTTATTGTCTCCTTCATGCTTATCATTACTTATTTTGTATATTTTGCCCAACTATTCAGTGATCTCAAGACATCTCTAGAATGTAATCAACTAAAGTATATTCACCTCCATCTCTTT
Organism: Ceriagrion tenellum; assembly: GCA_963169105.1. NCBI lineage: Eukaryota > Metazoa > Arthropoda > Insecta > Odonata > Coenagrionidae > Ceriagrion > Ceriagrion tenellum. Next base: position 92,018,168 of record OY720642.1, on the reverse strand, counting down.
CCATGCCTTCCCATGTAACAATGGTATCATCTTATCATTGATAAACTCCTCATAGGTTGAACCTATCATAAATTGAACAAAGCAAAAATATTTCACTCATGCCAAAATGAGCTAAAAAGCTAACTATAGACAAATTTAGAAAGGAAAGCCCAGTAAGTTAACAAAAAAGCATACAGTTGCATCATCAGTTATTATTGAAATTCTGAATGATTATGAGAAAGAGAAGAAACTGTATTGTCTGGATCAATAAATAAAATGCAGATTTGATTCCTAAATATCAGTAAAATTTAGAAGAGGGTTTATGGTTTGGTAAAGCACCTGCAAAGAATTGAAACTTCACCTGTCACGTAATATACTACTTGATGTTCCGATGCAATTTCACTTATGACTGACTCTTGATTGACTTATGAAAATCACTATGATTGACTTATGAAAATCACTATGATTGACTTATGAAAATGTTAAATGCTAATTTGTTTAGATTTATTCTCAATTTTCATGAAAGCGAAGAAAATTAATCCTACCACAATATGTTAAAACTATATTTATTTTAATATGTTAACCTACTGACTTGAAGAGATGGCAATGCTTGTTCCTCTGTGTAATCTCACAGTTAGATCCCATGGCTCCGGGTACAGCTTGTTTCTTTTTTCGTGGACAACGTTTCTCCTCTGTTACTGGAGGCATCTTTGGGTTGAAGTGAAGTCCTTTCAACCTGACGACACTTCCACTAATGGAGGAGAAGCATGGTCAACTTTAAGTGACACAGATAGCTGTACCTGAAGCTATGGGATCCAGTTATTCAAGCCACAGGAATAGCCTTTGTTCTCTCTCTATTGATTCACATAAAAATTTACTTTAAAAAATACTTTGCAAAGATAATTATTAGAAGAAAAATTTCTTCTTTATTACTTCCTTAGCTATTCATAGATATGTATTAGGAAAAAAAGTTTCTCTGAAAATCTTTGAAAAAATACTGAACTAATTGGTGCTACTTTGAATTTTTTGGGGCTCCAGTGTCACTATAGAGATTCCTTATTGCACTTTTATTAAAAAACTTTTTGATGCAAAAAATACCTCTCCTAACCGTTCTCTTTTAACCCATACATATTTGAATGTATATTTTCTTAACAGATTACTTCAATAATTTCTTTCCACAGATAATGCTGATACGAAATATCACTATGCTTCTTATCTGATGAGATCAGGTATGAATGAAGGAATGGCTGTGAAGGAAATAGTATCCCTGGTGGAAGGAAAAATGCAATTTAGTTACCTAAGCAATAATCCATCTTTGAACTTGGCCATTTGGTACATTTTTCGAAGTCAAACCACTGAGGAAGATATGGAAATTCTTACGGGAAAAGTAAAACAGCTGAAGTAGTCTATAAAAAGTGTAATCCATAACAAAGGAGGATGTATGAATTCAACAACACTGTACAATATAGTTTTCACAGCATACAGCATTCAATTCTTGAGTAACTGCATTGCCAATGCCTCCTCTTCTTGCAATGTAAGACCTCCACTGCCAGCAATTTCTGTCACCAAATTTGTCTTCAGCCTCTTTCTTCTACTGCTTACTACATTACTTGAAAGTTTTCTTTTATTTTGTAGGTAACTGTAATGAGAACATGAAAGGAAATTATAGTCATGAATTATAGTTTACTTTTACTCTTGAATTTTAACTTATCAACTCAAAACTATATTATTAAAAATGTTACAATGACGACAAATTTTATTCACCAAACTTCACAATACCACATAGGTACTATATAAAACAAACATGACCCAGGTTTTGACAAATAATCGCCATCATCAGGTGATTTTTTTGTTGAACATCTCTATATATGTACTTCTCTACAGCTGGCAGAAAGAAGGTTGGTGATTAACGGAAGGAAGGAGAGGGGGTTGTCGTTCAAAGACCACAGGTTGAGTAATTACGTGGAGGGGATAGGGAGGAGATTTGGTGAAGGAGAATAGGGAAGGGAAGGAACTGCGTTTGGATTTGGGAACGAGGCAGAATACAGATATTCATTGATAAGAATGACCTAAGGGTCAAACAGTCTCTTTAAAATATCTAGTTGTTCAAAAGAGTTAAGCTCACGTCTACCATCACGTACAAATAAAATATCAACATCAAAATCACTCTTATGATCAAGAACTAATAAATTAATTTTATTCTCGTATTACTATAAAAAGTCTTGAAAATGTTTCTTGGTCCTGGTAAAGAAGTTTTTAGCTATCTGTCCAATGAAGATCCATCACAGTCCCCACACTAGATACTATAAATCCCAATTTTAGACAACAGATCTAAAGGGTCTTTACAGTTGACAAAAAGGTTTTTGAGGGTCACTTGTGGTTTGAATGTCACACAAAAATGGTCTTTTGGTAGTTTTTGCAAATACATAATGTCCTAGATATTTACAATGATGGACTCTGTCTGTACACATGGGCATATGTGTAATGTGAGTTCTTCTAGTTGTGGTGGTGAGAGCCTGCATTTACTTTAACAAAAAAATTATCACCAGTCAACGACGTCATCCACTCAGACTACACTCTGTGACAGAAACATTTTGATTCAATATGTAAGTCAATCAATATATCAATACTTAAGTAACTATTGACCAATAAAGCTGATGATTTTCCATCCATGTAACACCAAATTTCAATGCACATTGAATTCTTAACCTAATGAAAGTAGAGAGCATGTTTTGACAGAATTTACATTATGACCTAAGTGGATAATATATGTGATAACCATATGCATGAAAATTTGAATGACCTAGTTTCACCTATTTTAACAGTGGTGCTTTCACCAACTGTGTAACCCTGGTATCCTCTTCAGAGATACTTGGATCCTTTCAGTGGAGATAACACAAGTGTACATTTTGGGCACATCCTTCCCAGGGGTGAATGACTAACATTGCATCAAGTGTCACTTGAAATCAAATAGCCTCAAGAGTTGCAACCATGGAAAGAACAGATGAGCATGTAAGTCTGCTCATAATGGTTACAGGATCAGATGAGTTCCACTGTAAATTTTGAGCATTCAACTGACTTCTTAGCAGGTGATGTACACTAATGTTTCATTGCAGAGTCATGTTTATGGTAAATATCTATGCATCTTTAAAATTAGCTCAAACCTCATCGTCTGTGATATGCACACAAATGCAATCACATAAAGACATTGCATGCTCATTACCCAAGAGAACATATTGCTCCTTAAAAGCCCCCCATAAATCGACAGAGGGAGAGGATACCAAGGTAGGTTAAATTATTGAACCACCCTGGGCAAATCCTGGGTGCTGTAATTCAAGTCCAAGTATCTTATTTTACAGCCCATAAGATGCACTTATTCAACTTTAAAATTGATTCTACAATTGATGAGTATCTAGTGGGCCAAGGGAAAAAAATCATTTACATGCTTTCCCTTCCACATTGCTATCAGAGGTGCCTCTCTCTACATACACTGCAGAATGCATTGCTGCAGTAAGCTGACGGGTGTTCCTTTTCCTTACATTACTTATTTCTGGGATCCATTACTTAAATAAAGTTGCTCTATCAGGAAATTAACAATCTCATTTCCAACATAAACATTGATAACAATATCAAATGTTGATTATCATTCTTTGTTCACAATAAAATCTAGCATGAAAATTCATATTGCATCTTACAAGCTGGGAAATGGGGTTAACGATTCTATTATCCCTGCGAATTGTTCAAACTTACACTATCTATTACTCAGTTAATTTTTTTGCAAATTTTTACAAATTAATTTATTTTGGGATTCCCTACATCTGAGTCAATTAAAAGCCCAACATTTCTTCTCCTATGCTGGAGACTTCACCAGGGGTTATGAATAATTAATAACCCCTACTGAAGTCTCCAGCATAGGAGAAGAAATGTTGGGCTTTTAATTGACCCAGATGTAGGGAATCTCAGAAGTAATTATTTAACATTTTATATGCTTAAATTGTGTTCCATGCTACCTCTTGTAAACATTAACAAGTTAAATTTCTTTTTTTTTTGCTTGAGAATCATTTCCTTAAATGAATAATACAGCGACAATTACAGCACAATTTATAGGTCATACAAAATGGTATCCCTCACCTGTCTTCATCTTCAGCTGCAGAACTAGAGGTCCCTGCCTCACTACCATCAGTATTTTCATTTTCAGCCTCACTTTCAGATTCTCCATTGCTATTCTGCTTTCCAAACACTTTATCTGGATCAGGTAGCCACGACAGATCAGGACCTTCACTCTCTGCACTGCTAAATTCATCTTCTTCTTCTTCTTCAGTGTCACTGGTCTTTTCTTCTTTCTTCTTATTCTCATTCATCTTAGCTTCCTTCAGTTTCTTTTTCTGTTCTCTGAAAGGCAATTATTTCCACACTTTATTCTTGTACAATTATAACAATTAGTAGGATGGTGCTCTGACGAAAATGTGATAGAGAAATGCTACTTTTCTCTGATTATGGCACAGCTCGAAAACATTATGAGCATTTGGTATCCTGCACTGAAAGCTTCACCAAGTAAAGAGATTCAAAAGAAAGCCACACACTTAAAAACTGCTACATGGAAACAAATTTTGACATAGTTGGTGAAATGATAACGTAGGGAGCCATTAGAGATGACTGTCTAACATTAGAGTAGGATTTAGAATAAGTAGAATTTTTATTCAAACCTTATCTGAGCTCATGTGATAGTTTATTTGATGAAAGACACTGTTTTTGGTGCTCATAATCTGATGACACAACTTTTAAGTTATTGTCATTCTCTTAATATTAAATATAGTAGTATGGTAATGTGTAGCCTTTACAGGACAGAACTTCTTCGAATCATGGTATTTTATAAGCAATTTATGTTAGTATAATATTTAACACAATCATTTTTAATCAAAAGGGATATTGGTGCTTAATTTGAAGTAAATAATTGTAATTTGTACGAAATACATAGTTGAAGGTAAAATAGAGGGAAAAGTCCCCAGAGGAAATCCCAGGAATAAGTTCATGGAGTAAATAAAGAAGAAAGTACATAGGAAGAGCTACCAGGAAGTAAGAGACCTTGCAATAGATAGGGAAGAGTGGAGGGGTGCAGTCAACCAAATTTAGGATTCCACGACCAATGATGAGAAGTACATAGAGGATAAATTCAACAGTAATTAGGTTCAAAGATTACGAAGGTTGCCCAAAAAATAATGCCCCACATTTTTTTTTTTAAACTCCCTATTAACCGAAATCAGTGTTTTGAAACAGCCATTGGGAGAGACATATCCATTGGTCACAAAACCTTATCAGGTTATCATGATGCTACCATATTTTACATCTGAGAGCTCTGACCAAATTTGTGGACTCTTCAGAGAATATACAGCAAGATTAGGCTCACAAATACCAGTCCAGCACAAACTGAAGACATGAACGAATATAAAATGCTATGTAATCTCTCTTATTTTTTAATCCATTTTGAATAATGACCCTAAGTACTTCTCCACATTACTACTTTGGATGACAAGTTGAATAGTGCAGTCCAAACCAGTCTTAATTATCAGAGCAAGGACTAGTACCGACAGGGCACACAGACCCTAGTGAAACGCTGGCGAAAGGCAACAGAACTTGAAGGAGATTATGTCAAAAAATAAAGAGAGTAGATATAACATCCTCCTTTCATATGCATACATTTAATTTTTGTTGAATAAATAGTTTTTGAGAAAAAAAATAAGGGACTAAGAAATAGGGGAAAAAATAATTTTGGTCAACCCTCATAAAATTACTAAATATAAAGGAATCATTAACAGAGTTTAAAAGCTTGTCTTCCAAGGATTTGATTCCGTGAAAACATAACTCTTCTTAAAAGGGGTGACCTCAAGGAAAATCATAAAATATTTTCTCCTTAACTACCACATTTAATCTACAGCATCCTCCCATGTTAATGTATATGCATGCCAGTTGTTTATACTCACCTATGTTTTGCTTTCACTCTCTCTCGGAAAAGCTTCCTGTCAAACTGGTCTTCTTCCTTCAATACCAACTTGGCTTTCTCTATGTTGATTCCTCCCTCTGGTGCATCTTCATTTTCATATTCTCGGGCAGCCTCAGAAACCTTGTCCCTGGCATAATTAACAATAACCTAAAATGAAAAAGAGTGCATTAAAAACATTTTCCTGGAGTTTAAGGAAGCTTGAAAAGCTACAATGATGAGTACTACAAACCACAACATATCCAGCAATTGGGGAGCTTAACTGCATACGTTAATTGGATTTGGCCCTACAGATCATTTAATTAAATTATAGTCATATAATATATATTAAAATAAGTCTAAATTGTCTCACACTAGACAACTCCTACTTTAAGTCATCCTGTGCCCGAATGGCACTGACTTGATTAGTTCTGTTTTGAATTAAAGCTGTCAAAAATGTAATCACTTTTGTATGCATCCCCCTAGCACTTCATATTTGTGCTCTCCAAAACTTTCATGACTTGTTGCAAAAATACACAGCAAGGTTATTTTCGTAAATTAGAAGTGTTTTTTTTTAATTTACCGCAACCCCTCAACTACCATAATTTTTGGCAATGTTCACCTACGTTTAGGGTATTTTTCATACTGATATATACCCAACATATTCTTTTAAGCCAGGTCTAAACATATTTCACATAAGCTTAATTGTAAAATTGTCGTATGGAGGTGGAATGGGATTGGTAACTCTCGTTCCTGAGGTCATCCTGAACTAGCGCCCCCGCTCCTCCCCCATGCTCTGTTCTCTGATTGAACTTTGCACCCTAATTTGGGTAAGATTAGAGAAGGTCCGGCCAGCCTAGGGAGAGTCCTTACCAGAACCCAATCCTTGCAGGTCTGCTTCCTCGCTTGACCCACACCCTCCCCATCCTTCTGCAGGTCTGCATTAAAAGCTTGTACCGTGCATTATACCTGACCGCCATCCTCAAGGGCTCCTGTGTGCTCAGAGCATCTGCATCCAAGATGTAAGTAAAAAAACTTAGCTCTCATTCACTCCATCGTTGCTTTGTGTTCTTCCCCCTTAATGTCCCAATGACAAAATTAGGCATGTACAACTCATTTGTGGAATATTTTTATGATATTTATAGTGGAATATTTGTGGGACTATCATTTGAACAGTTGGAATAGAAATTTCCATCACCAAGACTAAAGAAACACAAATTGTGAGTGGGCTGCCATATTTTTTTTCACATTTTCTTTAAAGGCAATGCATTAATGTAGCAACAGTAATGGTTTAAATGTAGTTAATCCCTCGCTATTGCTATTGGCTTTCCTTTTAAGTCCCATTAGCTATTAATTGATGAAAATTGAATATTACTGGAAAACTATGGTAATATTCGAAAGTACACCATAATTTACCACAGTAATGTACCTCAAATGAAAATTATGGTAATTTACCCATCTCTATTCACAGTAATTGCTGTAACTGATATGGATCGCATTAGAAACTACAGAAGCTACCACTACTTGTCCCCAAAGACACCTTTACAGATGATATTCCCCTTGATTGGCTATCAATCCCTTGGTTATTACTCGAGCTGTAGGACTGAGGGAATTCAGATGAGCTTATGATGCCATGAATTTCCATGTAAGTCCTAACTTTTGGACTAAGCATTAAAATGGCCAGGAAAAATTGATAGATTATTGTCTCCTAATGTGAAAATGTAATGTATTACATTCTAAGCTTCGCCATTAGATTGACATTAATTTGGGCAACTGTCCCGAGATGTGCTCTACCAGTTTGTGCCAGCACAAAATCTCAAGTTCTGTTTCTTTAAAAATTCATCAATATTAAAGGCTAATATTTTGCAAAACCCCTTAGATCATTAAAAAATCATGAAAATCAACCATGGTTAAGTCATGGCCACCACTTTTTTTTCCATGGAACCACCTTTTACCATAGTAATAGTACATTTTCAAATCGTTCAACACAATCTTGGGACTTTAGTACATATTGCAACATTATTCCTCACACAACTTTACACTTATGTTAGAATAGCACCATTTTGTTTAGTGCTTGAATTAACTGGAACAAATTAGGAGCACTAATCAGGGACTGGGCGTGACTACAGATGGGTAAATTACTGTGATTTTCATTTGAGGTAAACTACCGAAATAAATTAAGGTAATTTTTGAAAATTACCATAACTTACTAGTATTTTTAATTATCTGCAATTAAAAGCAAATAGAGGATTTAATAGGAAAGCTAATAGCAATAGCAAGGGGTTAATGGCACCTAAACCATTACTATAGCTATAAATTAATGTATTAGAAATAAAGAAAATTTAAAAATAAATATGGCAGCCCACATGCAATTTGGTGTTCTTTTCTCATGGTATCAGAAATGTTCATTCACACTATTCACATGATAGCCCCACAAGTATTTCAAAGGTAAAAATCGTAGAAGTATTCCACAAATGAATTCCAAGTGCCTCAAATACTAATTAAGCCCGAATGAAATATTTACTGGCTTGGGGTAAAAGATATATCAGTATGAAAAATATTGGAAGTGAAGGCAAATATTACCAAAAAGTATAAAAATTTTCAAAATGGCTCATCTCAACTACTAGGTAATAGGCTTCATTACTATCTACCAAACTTATGAATAGCGACTTGCTGTCCATCTTCAGGGCTTCTAAAGAGAGCAAGTCCCTTTCTGAAACATTGGCAGTAATGAAGCCTGTTGGAACACTCGAAGAACTTTTCTATAGATGCCACTTTACACGGTACAATTTGTTGTACAAACAAATGTATCAAAATATACAAGAAAATGAATGGAGTTAGAGCAGGTTCTATTTCCCAATCGGTCAATCATACAAGCTGCGAGATTCACTGGGAAAACCTTAAATCAGAGGACACAGTTCATTGGGAATTAAGATGATGGAATCTGGTGATACTTCGAGGAATTTTTCAACATTCCACATGAAAAAAATATATACTTTGTTCAGCTAAACACTTTTCATTGACTGATCTACTACCATGACTAATGCATCACATCTAAGTTGCTGAGAATGTGATGCTTTATTTGACTGAAATTGATCTGTCAATAAAATAGTGAGGAACTACAAAAAGTGTTTCCTAAGCATAATGTTTAAAGTGTCTTATTAGGCTTTATAATGTATTGTTAAGGGAATATGCATACACAATCATTAGAATTATAACTGCTTAAAAACTTAAGGAGATACTATTGTAAGTTACAGAAAGGAAAAACTTACATTCCCTTCTTCGTCGAAGACAGTTTTCTTGTTAGCCACGATTTTCTTTTTCAGGACACGCTTTGCTATGGCTGCTTTGGTCAACACCTTCTTATTTTTTTGAGACAACTCATCCTCAATTTTAATGTCAATGCACTCGTTGTCATCTGCATCATTCTCCAGATCATGATTCTTCCTTTTAACCACCAAAATATCCTCTTCACTGTCACTTTCAACTAAAAAGAAAATATAGCCCTTGCATATTACTCATGCATACGCAATCATGGAAGAGATAAATTCAGTAATGGATGTCTTTCGGCAGGCACCATTTTAGAAAAGTCTATAAATTAAGTCTCTCCTTACACCCAAAATGATTCATTACCATAGCAAGTTTAGGAGACTAAACAACATAATGAAGCTGTAATTTTTCTAAATATGGGAGCTAATTCTTAAAAATAACAATAATAGTCACAGAAGTCCTACTAAACAAACACCATTATTTTCATAGGTGCATGAGATGCATTTCTTGGCTTTACTTGTATTATTTTAAGGATTATTAATTTGAGCAAATGAGGTTATCATTAAACATTAACAGAGATTTAATGATACACTACCATGAAAATGAAGCTGCGGTTGTTGAATGTTAATTTTGTAAGTTTTCAACGAGAAGTAAATATCGGTCACTAAGTTGCAGACTGCATCAGTGGAAATCTTTTTAATTAAGTTAATTCATGCCAACTTGCAGAAATGTTTTAATATTTTATTTCAGCTTCTGGCCTTTCAAAATGAAAGCTAATTGAATTGAATATTATTGAATCATTTATACAAATCATTTCTTGATAGAAGCACTCAAAATTATTCTTGACATGGCATAAATCACAATAAAAAATTCTATTAATTCAAAGTGAAGAGCAATGTTTAAATGTTTTAAGCTGCTTGAATATAGATCTAAAAGTATAATAACATGTTATAAATACACCTCATATACACAAATAAATAAAGTACTAACCACTGCCAAATTTATATGGTTCTTGGAAACTGGAAGGTTTTTTGTATCCAGTGGGTTTTTCAAGTTTCACACCACCATTTTCATCCCCATCTGGGCTGTGGTAAGATTCATCAGTGTCAGATTCTTTTTCAGAAGATTCACCTTCGCCATTCTTAACAGCAGCCTTCTTCTTTTCCATCCTCTGTAAAAACCTTATTCTAGGTGGAATAGCTAATCCTAGGGACCTTGAAACAGAAATGTATTCATCACTAATGTAAACATAAAAGCGCCTAAAATTACTCATGAAGAAAATATGGTGTTTCTTTACTGTGTAATCATACAATAAGAAATGTAAGGAAAGTATTCCTGAAAAGCCATGCAGCACTGAAAACTACCCCCACCTCAACAAAAATTGTACCTACACTTCATACATGAAGCTATCGATGGTCATGAAAAATGAAACTTAAGTAGGACAAAAAAAACCACTCAAAGAATCAAGGGTACACTCCTACCATTAAAACTTAAGTGAAAAAAGGAACTAAATTATATTTTTAATTGTTTGAGAAACAAGGAATTATTATGTATGATTGTACACTTTCCTGCCTATGAATTTCTTACCCGGTGGCGAGCCCAATAAATTTATACAAAGGAATTATTAGTAAAATAATTTTATCCAGAATACAAAACCTAAAGTCAAGTAAGTAGCATACAAAACACAAATATGATATTTTTCAATGGTTAGTATAAATTAGTTACTGTAATCCATGGCATATAAAATATATGGGCTTACAGAAGAGTAAAGAAGAATAATTGTTGGAGATCACAAGAAATCACTGTAGAAGGCAGAAGAAAAAATTAGGTCTTTAAAGAAACTGCATACATACTTCTAAAAAACCAGTTGAATGGGGAAACATTTTTGGTTAAATTACGGGAACAAAGAGCATATTTTTTACAAATTTATAACAAGTATTTCATCATCAATACTAGAATAATATGTTTACATTTGAACATGGTTTTGTAAGTTTTGTTTCTGGTTTTACTATATAGTTAGGGGCATGGTATTTCAAAGTCTGAGGCGATGATATAACTTTTTAAATATTGTTCTTCAATACTGCAGAAGCACTAAGAATGATAAGTTGTATGAGTCTCAAAGCTCCCATTTTTTGCTATGAATTGGTCATCAGAAGGCAAGACAGCACTTTTTTGGAGCATGAAATCTACCACGGAATTCAGAGCCCAACCATCCAAAATAACAGAGAAAAATAGGCGGTGATGAACAAAAATAACTCGAATGAGTGAAAAATGAACTACATTCTGAAAAATGAATGACACATATTTGATTATTTGTCTTTCTTCATGTAGACGTTTACACAACAATGTGGCTACTCTGCACAGACCTAATGAATCCTGAAATGTAACAGTGTCATAAATTTTTTCTACCCAAACTGAAGTACCCATCGAAAAAAGACAAGTGACACCACTCACATATACAATGATTCAAAATGTTTGCAAGGTATTTTTATAATACCATTCATTTGACAACATGACAAAGAGTCTAAAGCCTTAAACGTCTAAGAAAGTTCACTACATTCAACTCACAAAACCATTGCACACTGAATATTTTTTGTTACATCAGGGGACTCACAGAAATGATTTGTCCATAGAGACCACTCACATTATTTGTCATTTTAAGGAAGATTAATACAAAGGAAATTAATAGTGTAAGAGTAAATAAGGGTAGAAATTAGGTGCCCATTTCCTGTGTCAGATGAAAAGTTAGGGAAGGGAGAGGGGCTGTACTTGTAGCAGGTGATAAGAGGACAAACATAAAATATATTGACCCTAGTACAGTTCAAAATAATAATACTGGTTATGAATAATATTACTTTAGGAAGGGCAGAGTAGTGCGGACATTTGGAGCAAAATTCCTCCATGGTAGTGTCACTTTTGACTTTAACATGGGCAATTGCCATCGCATGTATGACTCAGGATGATTTTTCACTGATTATTTTGGGGAAAACGGTGTGTCTTACCAGCCATCAAATATAGGACATATAAACTCCTCATGCATTGTACGAATTTCCTAAAGACATGATTGCCCACATTTTATCACATACCAATGCTGAAAAATGAAATACTACCCCAATGTATTAAGTTTGGCTATATACCACCATATACCCTTTCAGGCTCCTATCTCCATGAAATTTCTTCAATTTTTTTCAAATAATCCTTACCATATAAAGGGGGAAGAACGGGAAAATAGTCCCCCCCTTCTAATTTACTGAATCACACAAGCTTTTAAGCTTCATAGGTAATGGGTACTATCCTCACCAACCAAACTAAAGTTTAGGTTGATCACCATGAGGATACTCACTCATGTTAATCAGTGGAAAGTTTTATCTCTACAGTTTAATTTCTTACCTGGAAAAAGCATCAGTCTTCAGTGAACTCACATTGAAGACTTCTTTGTCCTTCATGAGAAAGACTGATCTGACGTATGAAACAAAAGCTCGCTGAGCACTGGCTTTTAGTTCAACATCTCGGGCTAACATAGCTTCTAATTTCCTTTGTGGTGACTGAAGTTTATTGGCGCTAATCCTAAAGTAAAAAATAAATAAATACATAACATGAATGCTCATTCATACCACTTTGGGGAGTTAAGAATAATTGCTCCTGAGAAATCACATAATTTTAAATACAAGTAGCATTGCCATGTATTCTACTAGCCCTAGTAGCTACTATCAATGAGATTACCTTTTGTAAAGAGCTTCATGACAAAGACATTTGATACCAAAGTATAAAGGAGCCAAAGAAAAATATAGCTTGCTCTCAAAATGTGCAATTAAAACTTTCTATAAAATTGAATCTCTTGAATTTTTAACAAAGTATGATAGCTGGAATAAACTAAAATATAGGAATAAAATCTTTGATAAAAATTTTATTCCTATACTAAGCCCAAATTTTTGTTGACAACTCTCCAATCATGGTGAAAGTTGAATATTTATAATGAAATACCTTCACATTGCCAAATCACTCACTTTGTCCTATTTTTCATATCTTATTACATATCATTCATGTCTAATCACAAAATATGAATGCACCTTTAGTGTCATCAATTTGGTAACAATCTCAAGGGTTTTAAGAAGGTTGTATGGAGACACAGACATCATATGAGCTTTCCATTTTTACACTTCTTTATCTAAGAGAATTAAAATAGAGGACTTAAATTTAAGAAAAGAATAGCTATCATTTGAATTAGTGTCCATCTCTTGGAATTGAAATAAAAAACATTTCCTGCATGATGAGAGAAGGCTCTCGCAGCAGCATGAAGAGCTAGATTCCATCGTCTACTACAGCCGCGTCAATCAACATTAGAGTGACAACTGTTTCTCCTTAGCTACAGGAGGTTGACCTGAAGACACCTTATGTAACGGAGGAGAAATTGTTATAGCTACAATGCTGACATGCACAGCTACACAAAAGATGGGATCTAATACATTGATATTAATTTTATTCCTCACGCTCTGTCCAAAAAACCTTAATCGTTAATTCATAGTTTTATCCATTTTATCATGATAAATCAAGATTCTAAATTGCATGGAGGAAAATTATATATTTTAGGGGACAATAAATAAGAGAGGAAAAGCAATAACATTCATCACTAATTACAAGTACAAAATAGCAAATACATTCCAAAGATGCCTTGCAATCATACTTAATTTCACCAATAGGGACTTTGGCTGCTTCCAATCGTTGCACCATCGCATCCTTTTCTGATGGCAAAAGAACCAACAATGATTCTCCTCCTTTCTCATAACGAGCTGTGCGACCAGCCCTGTGAATATAAGTGGCTGCATCCTCTGGGCAATCCAGCTGAATGACCCAATGTACAGCAGGAAAATCTAAAAACATAGCCAATGAGGATCAGAGTTATTTTTCAAAATCATGCTAGCGGATTGAAAAGGACATGAGCGATTAAATTCTTGACTAACCTAGTCCTCGGGCAGCAATATCTGTTGCAAACATGACAGCATGTTTTTTCCGGCAGAAGGATTCATAAATTGCCATTCGTCTCAGTTGATGAAGGGATCCATACAGAGCAAGGAGACTCACTCCAGGACGTAGTCTGCAGAATGCCTCAAACATAAACTTCACCTAGATAAATGTATGAGAAATAAAGTAGCCACCATAAGTATGTCACAGTGGGAACCATTTTCAATTAAATAATATGATCACAGTACATTTAAACCTCCCAATAGTGGACATGTTTGGGCCTGGAAAAATCATCCACTATTGAGAGGTGTTCACTATTCAGAGGGAACCGAAATTACAACACGCTTCTCTACGCAGTAACTATGCTGGTACATTAAAATATAAAGGCGTTAATATATTTCATTTATATTTTGTCTTAATATTGAAAAATTACACATTTCAACAAAAAATATGGAATGAAATCATTTTATATTTTTTATCCTTAGAGCAGCTAGTAGCCCATCATCTCATTTGGCCCCTTCACCATTTGCACATTCCTATCTAAATCACCCTGGGATCAAACTAGTATTGCTGCTCCTAGGCCCCTTAGCATCTTCCTTCCATTTCACTTCCTCCTCTCCTATACTCCCTGCTATGCCATGCCAGACCCTGACCATTGTCCCTCTCGTTGATCACGTCACACCCCCCTACGCAAAGGATTATCCCACAGCAAAAAGGTGCATCATGGTTATCCACGAGGGGAAAGGGAACAGGCAGGATTACTAATTTGTTGACGGACAATAGATTTCACCCGAATTGCTAAGATAAGCTTTGGTCTGGAAAAGTTCCTTCAAGAAATGAGGTTTATTGTTCAGGAGAGGAGACATTTTTACAGAATACCTTGTTGTGAGTGTCCGTTAATAGAATGTCTCTTTTCCATTGTCCGCATACATTATTGAGAGTGTCTGCCATTTGGAGGTATTATTTCCTTAAGTTTCCATGTTATACTTCCGGGGATAGAAAAACTGTCAATTTTTAGTAGGTAACAGTTAAGGGAGGTTTGACTGTATATATATTCAAGGCATAATTAACCTTTAAAGGACTAGTGTACATTTAAATGTACATTTGAATGAGGGTTCCACAAGCCATGAGTACAGGAAAAATTTACATAGGCTATGGTTTTTAAACTCATATAGTTACTACTGAATGCTCAACATTAAATCCAGCTAGCAGTGCCTCCAGAGGTCCTCTTTATCTGCACAATAAATCTAAGCCCATTTTGTATTGCTCTTTATTATGAAAAAGATATTAATATATTAATTCACTCTCATGGGTCAATTTGTTCTAAGATTAGGACTACATTTTGGAATTTGTGACAACAAAACGCACAGATAGTATTTCAAATTTAATGCAAACTCCAAATGCAGCCTGTGAAAGGCTAACTCTTCAAGACTGGCATTCTTTCAACTTCCTTAAACTAAGCATTGGTAAGTCCAGCCTCATGCACGTCTCTAACGAAAATAAAGCCCCAGTTACAATTTTAACTGACATAAATGGCAAATGCATCCTGCAGAAGTCAAGTACTCAATTGTAAGGAGTTATAATTAAGTAGCAAGTATAAGTAAGAGCGAAAAACACATCTCCTAATTATGAAGTAATGTGGGTAGTAGATAATCTAGGGGATTTTGATGCACTTGAGTCTTAATTATCAGAGCAAGGACTTGTACCGACAGGGCACACAGACCCTAGTGAAACGCTGGCGAAAGGCAACAGAAATTGAAGGAGATTATGTCAAAAAATAAAGAGAGTACATATAAAATCCTCCTTTCATATGCATAAATTTAATTTTTGCTGAATAAATAGTTTTTGAGAATAAAAATAAGGGACTAAGAAATAGGGGAAAAAATAATTTTGGTCAACCCTCATAAAATTACGAAATATAAAGGAATCATTTACAGAGTTTAAAAGCTTGTCTTCCAAGGATTTGATTCCGTGAAAACATAACTCTCCTCTCCTCAAGGATTTTGATGCACTTATACGGTAAGATAATTTAGTGAAATATAGAAGGGTGATAGATTTTGAGGGGAATGTTACATGTGAGAAGATAAAAATGGGTGTTCAAGGAGAGAGTTGGTGAGGTTGATCAGGATGTGAGGGGAACTGCAAAAGAAAATAATGCCCAGGTGTAAGTGTAAGGTGTGGTGGTTAGGTTGATATTCCCACAATGCGAAAGGGTGATGCGGGTGCCTCTCCCAAATGAGAAGCAATTGGATGAGCTAGAAGTATAGATGGAGCTGGCTATAATGGTGAGGAGGGGTGTGCCATGACTTGAGGAGTGTGTAACGTGAATGTGAACAATAGTGTCATCATGTAGGTAATGCACTTTGGGGAGAAAGAATTGATAATGTAAAAACGTAGCGTTAGCTACCTTGAATGAATGTCACACAGAAAGTGGAGTTGGGGAAAAACTTTACATGTTAGGGCATACAAGGGCAACTGAGGGTGGTTTGGTTGTCTAGAACTCCATCAATAAATTACATGATCTAAGTGATACAGAAGTAGATGCTCTGCAGCCAGTACTTGAAGATAACAAAGGGCTGTTTTGTCCTAATGAATCTCCCCTGCCACTGACACTTGGTAGCACATGCCACATCATTAAAAACATTAAGGGCAATGCAAACACAGAGGAGCAATTATCTATCAACTACAGTGAATTTTAATGAAGTCTTCAAGGATTTTCCACCAGATTAGGTAGCCGTTGGCCGACGTTTCTATGGCTACCTCTGCCATCATCCTCAGGGCTGGTCAGTTTGAAGAAATCAGCCTCCTTATATACATGACAGTTTCACACCACAAGAGGTAAGGGCACATGAACGTGATTGGCTAGCGCCCATCTTCTCTCTTTAGCATTAATTTTGTGGAATGCTGGATTCCAAACCTTGCGTAGCACCTCCTGCTGCACTTCTAATTTTAGCCAATGAGGCAGAGGAGAGTCACCAATCTCGCTAGAAGCCTTTAAAGATGGGCAAACATAAACTGGGCACCTGAGCTAATGTAAGACATGTACCCTCTCATTTAGTACTGATTTAAGGGTTAAGGCCTGCCCATTGTGAACAGCCAATTATGACCATAAACCCTTGGAGGGTGATTATACGTTGCATGTTAGAATGCATTTTTTGCCTGAGCAATACCAACTTCTTTGTCTAACAATGCCAAAGATTTGAACTTACACATGCAATAGTTATGTTTGCTAGAAAAATGCACTCTTGAACAAATGCTTGATATATTTGGTGCATTTCGTAATTGGTAACATCTTGATTACATGCCACACACATCAAAACATATGCTAGAGAAATGCCAGTGGTTACTCACATTACTCATTACAATGATTTCCAAAGTCACATGGAACAGTGACCAAGGTTTAAAATATTGCACACTGCTAGATTCATTTAGGATAGGCCTTGGGATCATGAGCTTTGCTTTTTAAGAATGTGATTTTATCTTTCAGGGTTTATAATTTTGAAATGCTACACTATAAATATATTTGCAGCAAAAACAGCTTTATAACCATACATTCTCTAACAAAAAGTACATCGAAACTTGGGTAAATGGCTATACTTCTAATTCAATAGATGAGAAAAAAAAACAAAATACGAGTACACCTTTACCTGTTTACAACTGGCCATGAAAACAAGTATTTTGTGTTTTTTATGATTTCGAAGGAAAGACCATAACATGGAGACTTTTTCTTCCAATTCAATGACCAGATAGCTTTGCCTTAAACCTTCAGGTGTGCTGTGTTTTGCATGTTCATGTACTGACACATACATAGGGTCTTTTAAGCTAAGCCTAGCAAGGTCCTTCACTGACCTGAAATTAATGATTGAAATCATAAGAGAAGTGCAATAACAGGATAAGAATGATTAGAAGATTTCAATTAATTTTACCTTGTCTGTGTTGCAGAAAATAAGAGTGTTTGCCTTTCGGAGGGTAAATTTTGAATAATGCTATTCATTGTTTCTTCGAACCCCAAGTCCAGGCAACGATCGGCCTCATCCAGCACCAATATCTATGGACAAATAGAAACATAAATTCACTGACCAACAAAACCCACGACAGCTAAGAGAACAGCAAAAAAAACTTTAAAAAGTTATTTTAATCAATTACCTGCAGATTAGAACAGTTGAAAAGATAATTCTCATCCATGTGTTGCAGCAGCCTCCCTGGAGTGCATATTACAATATTGACTTGGTCCATTCTTTTCCTTTCAAAGAGCCAATCTTTACCACCTAAATTAGATATTAAAATGATAATGATGCTGAAAACACAAGTACCTGATACATTCTTAACCATAGACTTCATATACATAAGGTACACCACTAAAACCCTCAACTTGATCTGCTGACAAGACAGCATATTGGAAAATATATATAAAAACAATTGAGAATGAGTAATTAGGCAAAATACAATGGTAACATAGCTCTTTAATAAATCTTCATACGTCCACATGTCCCGCATAATACCTGACTGAATAAAATTGTGAAGTATATGTAAAAATTGCAATTGTAGATACCACAAATATTTGTGACCCATTCATAATAAGAGGTGCACAAAACACAAGTAAGCTCATGAGCAGTCTGCTATATGTCCATTTTTATTTTCAAATGTCTATAGGGAAGTTTATGATTTAAGAAAATATGGGATGCAAGCCTAAAATTTGTGGAGTTGAGTGCCTTTTGGCAGATTCCAGAGTAGTATGAAGGTCTTTTCCTTAGTAGTAGTAGGAAGTACTAGGAAAAACAAAGTAGGAAGGCTTCCAGGGGATGGGGACCTGTCTTCCTACAGGAGAGACAAACTCAATTTCGCCAAGTTTATCCCTCAACCTCTCCAGTGGCAGAACTTTGAGGCCCACAATTAGTTCATTTACCCAACATTACAATGGCTGTCATCCAGTCACTGCCCCAGATGAAAACCATATGGAAAAATACGTTCTTTTTCTTCCAGGGTTTACAAATCTCAGACTTTAACATCTCTACAGACAAGACTGGACCTAGAGCTAGGTTCATACCGGGCAATAATCGCCAGATACCTACAACGTGATTCTCAATGACTATGGCACTAGGCGCACCACTTAGTATCCATGGATCTAGCCTGTCCACAAGGCTGCCACTGGGTCAGAAACTTTTCCCTCAATGAATTACAATTTTTACTCTTATTCAATGAAAGATAGATATGTGCATCTCTGCCGTAATTACTGTCATTGAATGTTAGGAAAAAGGAAGGGAATGTGGAGGAAAATAATATTTGATGGGAGGTGAAAATAAGGGTGACTCTATTCCAATTAAATTATTTCTAAATAGTGGCTCCTCATTTAAAATCGATGTTCAAATAACAAAAATTATATTTAAGAGCTACTCCTATTGGTTGCACAAAAATCATATCAAGGGATATAGCAAAATGTGGCCACCTGCATTGAAATTGCTACTCTCAAGAAGACTTGTAGCGGATAGAATTACCACCTTGACTTTTTTGACAAAATCTTCACAAAGTTGGAAAGATATGCATACACAGCAATGTAATCCAATTTCACTGGAAAACATGGCAACAACAACATTTTGATTCTTACTGCTGACCAACAATGGCAATGTTTTCAACATCTAAGCACTCCATCAAGATTGCCCATCAACATGTACAACCAGTAAATGATTTAAGATTTTCCCGGTGTATTATGTTAAATATCTTTTTCGGGCTTCGCACCGGGTAATGATTTCAAAATCCGCCGATGTTTCGGAAAACATTCGGCGGATTTTGAAAACATTACCCGGTGCGAAGCCTGAGAAAGATATTTAAATGTACAACCAGTGATTATCACCTTGCCTGGACCTAGCTTGACAAACTTGTTTATTGAACCACAAGTGTAATATTGAGAATTAAATAATAACTGAATGCTTAAAGGTAATAGCTAGTTTCTCTATAAAATGTAGCAACAAAACTGGAAACAACCTGAACGTGGAGCTGCATTAAGCTTTGTAAGCACTGAGAGAGTCTAACATAGGCACCATAAAATATACTCATTTAAGGAACAAAAACATTCATTATTAAACTGGTTTAGCAATTACTTTAAAAGCTACATGGTACAATGTTACTGTTTCAAAAATTTTCTATACTTTACTGCAAAATACCTCCAGCTAAAACCTAAGCTTTTTCTGATCCTGATTCAACATTTTCTGCCCTAGTATTGTGAGGCATTTGAGAACGTGATAAGAGTTATAACAGCAGATAATTCGGAGAGCTGGCTGTTCCATGACTTCCCAGAGGTTAGTTTCAGTGGACAAATGACCATGATAGTCTCATCAATACTAGTCAAAAGAAAATTCCAACTTTACAATGCCTCTAAGTTGAATAAAACCAGACTCCCTTTCAGGCAAAGACCAACAAGCAAGGTGAGCAAGAGATACTAAAAAGCTGAAGAGATTATGGCCTATTTTTTGTATAACCATTGGGTACACAACATATTAAGTAGAATTATCTAGTAATCGTGGTAGCTATTGACATGGCTGGTCGAAAACGCGTGGAAAAGAATGTTATTACTTCCACCTCATTAAATGGTGGACCCCCAAGTACACAACTCACGAGAGGTATACACCTTCCCGTATAAAACCAAATAACGCACCACCAGGGACACTGGTAAATGGGTGAGGTAACAGTAAAACCGTAGTGATCACTTACCAATAATGAGACCTGCAGAGAAATCGTGGTGACTTCCGACCTTTTTCAAAGTTTCAAAAATCTGGTATGCCAGTTCTCTCGTAGGTGTAATTATAAGCGCACCAACTCCATCTAATCTCGTCCACTGACTACAGTAGAGTTTTTCGAGGATCTGAAATGTAACACTGGGTGCTGAGAACTGAATGATACAAAGGGTTTTGCTCTGAATAACCAGCAATACTTACAGGAATTAAAAATGCTAATGTTTTCCCACTGCCCGTTTTGGCCGCCCCAAGAATATCCATGCCTCTCAGACTTAACATAAGACTTTCTCTCTGAATTTCAGTGGGCTTAATGAACCCATTTTCTTTTAAACCTTTATGAGTCTTCTGAGAGAGAGGAAAATCGCGGAAAAATCTCCCCGTTGTTTCAGTGTTGACCTAAAAATTATACTCGTCAATTTCCGTGAACAAATTGCTTTGAAATAAAAATAAAGTATTCGTTCGAACCTGGTCATAGAGGGCTGTCAGCTTCTTTATTTCTTCTCTTTCGACCACGGCCGTGCTGGGCTTTGTTTTAAATACTTTAAACTTCTTCTTGCCCCTTTTAACATTTCTCTTCTCCATCGCTCAAATTTTACTACAAATGTACAGAAGAAGAGTACACTGATATTACACAAAGCTTAGATCAAATATCAAAAATTCGGAGCACATGAGGGAACGACAACACAGGCGGACGCAGAACGTCAACTTTCAGTACGCATGGCGGTTCAATCACGTCACTTGTCACAGAAACATGTGACTGAAGATAAATAGTAATCTGGGCTGCCAACATCATAAGTTTGTTTCGCTACAATCAGTTGATCAGAGTCGGGTACTACGGTGTATAATCTAATTACTAAAGCCGTCTAAAATGAGTTATGTTTAAATCTATGGTTATTTCATGCTTATTTATTGGATGAGTACTTATCTCTAGCAGGGATTAGTTGGTTCTAATTTGTTTTGCGAAGGCTTCACTGTCTCGAGTAATGTTTGCTTGTAGTTAGTAGACACTTTTTGTCTTGGTCCTTTATTTAGTTTAACGATTGATTATTTATTTTGCATAAGAATATACTACTTGCATTTGTATGGAATTGTCTTAGTGTCTTGTTGTCATTTTTATCACTGTCATTTTAGTTGTTTGGGAAATGTTCAATGTCAGCATCAGCCTTAGTTCTTTTCACTTGACCAGTTGATTGAATTAGATGTATTTCTTGGACATAAGACGTATTTGGGCGAGAATTTATTTACTCTAAGTTCATCACCTGCCAATATTCCGTATTTACAGGCGGCTGTTTTGGAGCTCTATTATGGAAAGTTGTTCCATGTAACTGCTCCATTAGCAAATAGCTTCTTTCCTTTGCAAGATCTGATGATTCTCCCTTTCTATCAGTAAATTATCATGATGATGAAAACGGTAGCGCCTGGACACAACATTTTACCGTTGCTTAGAACTAGAGAAATAAAGGTATCAGACCTGACATTATCCATGGCATGCATTATCAATTGACTATTGGAAATATAGAAGGGCCTACGTCACTCTGTATATTGATTTCAATCGTTTTTAGGAAAATGTCTCGTACAGTTTCAAGCAGTCATTGCACGTGACGGAAGATTTTATCAATCGTTTGGGCCTGGAAAAGGAATTGGAGGGCCATTCTGGGTGTGTTAATTGTTTGGAATGGAGTGAATCAGGAACGTAAGTATCGAGCACACCACTATACTTTTTGCTTTTAGTTGTATCCTTGCTGTCAGTTGCATCTAAAACAATAAAATTCTCTTCAGTGTTTTAGCATCAGCGTCTGACGATGTATTAGTCATACTGTGGGATCCCTTCAGATATAGAAAAATCCATACAATATCAACTGGACACCTTGGAAATATCTTCTCTGTAAAGGTTAGTCGTTTTATTTGGTTCTTCATTCATGTTTATGTTTAATGTTATTTCAGCCAATTTCATTGTCGATACATAATTTTTAATTTGCTTTGAATTGTTTGTTAAATATAACGCAATGAATGTTTATTTTCCTGCAGTAACCGATCAGTCTGCATTGTTTATTTAAACTCATCTCATTGGATCTCATGTTTGACTTTTTTTATTATTTCTAAAAGCAATAGAGTTTGTTGATTAGATGTTCTTGGAGTTCATTATTCTGCTCTTCGCTGAAAGTATATCTCCTCTGCTGCCTGTCCTAGAGTGAGCTGAGTTATTACCCACTAGTCCAAGTCTCCAAGTTTTTTTTTTTTTTTTTACCGTTAGACATAGGTCTGTAAATACTCAGTCACTACTTTGCTTTCAAAATGAAAACAAGGAACTGCTGAGAGGCTGAAGATGCAGCACACAAATATGGATTCAATGTCACAGAATTGAACTAGGTAGATTGAGATGAGACAGAGTCAACAACATTTAAATGAAGATAGACACAGCCATATATATCAAATTTTCAAGCTTAACTTTGTGGAACCACATCACAATAGAAATTATTTTGCATTCCAAAAACAAAAATGTGTGTGTGTTGAATGAAACACTCCCTTCTCAATCTCCTTTCCTGACCTTACCTTTCTCCTCTCCCTTCCCCCCCTCCTCCCCCACCCTAGGGGAGACAATTCTTTAACAATGCTAACCCCTCCCCCCTTTATCTCTCTCTGCCCATTGGCTCCTTCTCCATCATCTGCCTTCTCTCTCCCTACACCCTCAATCTGTATATAAGGGGCTTGTGGTGAGTCATTGTCACTTGATGATGACTGTGTTATATTCGAAGCCCTGGGTTGGAAGAAATAAAACTTGCTGTGGAATATTACAAAGTGAAATTATTTCCAAACTGTAGACACAGCCTTTGAAATGGATAACTTCTCCCACAATGAAGGATATATATTGCATTAAATTGAAAAATACAGCATGCCCTAAGGCAAAATACCATGATATAATTGTGGTGCATTCTTGAATAAGGTCCATTTGATGAGAGCAACAGCAGGATCCTTTTTGGCAGCAGGGAAATATAGGGAGCCTTGGAGTATTGTCGTGACTGTCAGGAAGCAAGAGAGGTCTCTCATCAGTGAGAAGGTTTAAACACATACTGAGGGGTAGTCCTGGAAAGAGGAGGACGGGAAAGAGAGGGGAATAGTGCTGCTTCTGAGTGATTGGCAGAGGTCTTTCTGTGTACCTAAATTCTTTGTGCTAAAATTTTAGCGTAGCCTTCTTGTGACTCTTAGCCTTCAAAGTAACTCATAGCCTTTAATTCACAAGCTGTCATGGTCTGACTCCCTCATACTTTGTTTTGCGAATTGCTTGGCTGTGGTTGTTCCAAGAGATCACTTTTATACCGTTAATGCTGGTAAGGTCCCCTGTAACTTCGGTATGACATGTGAATTAGGTATACTGGGATATCTCCACCAATCACCAGCAACTGTAGTTCCCCTCTCCTCCCTATCCTCCTCTCTCCGGGACTTCCCCTGGGTTCGTGTTCAGACCTGCATGGCGAGGAAGGGGTCTCTTGCTCCATGACCTGTGTCGACTTCACTTCAAGGGTCCCTATATTTCCCTGGCTGTCAAAAAGGATCTCACTACTGCTCTCATCAAATGGACTTTTTTCAAGAATGCACCATATTATATCACAGTATTTTGCCTGAGGGCATGCATGGATGAGCTTCTTGCATCTATGAAGACGATGGAGGATTTGTTCACAACTAAAGTCTATAAGCACAAAGAAATCACTCAAACCATATACCAAGGAAATTTACAGAAAAATGTTGCCCTTTTGAGCTCTTTACATCCCAGTGTGGATGTTGCAAATAATGTAAAGAAAACACCAGAAACTGTGAAGTTTTACAGTGATACAAAATATAGAGTTAAAATAGTGGATAAAATCACAAGGAGGTACACGGTGAGATCTTGCACTCTGTGCTGGCCGGTACAATTTTTGAAACACTTAATCTCGCTGCCATAAATTCCTGAGAAATTTGTAAAGTAGTAACTGGTGAAAAAATTTCTCCAGCAATTATCTGAGGACCTAACAGCTAAAAATGTGATAAAGAGAGGTAGAATGGAATGGAACAGAATTTACAAGGAAAATGCACATACAAAAATAAAGAGAACTAAATATTGTCAAATTAAGAAGATAATGCAAGAAAAATAGGACCATTGGCCTTTGCAAGGCATGTAATAGAAGTCTGTGCAGGACATATGCATAAAAAAATTCTCTAAGTTTGTGCAAACTGAAGTCATAAATAGAAATTAAAAATGTCATCAGTCCACATACTTAGAATCTAACTGTTTTACCAAAGCATTGTTTCCATTATTTGTATTTCACCTTTAAAACCTGAAAGAATTCTTGATATGACATTTTTCTGAGGCCTCCTTTAAAAAATTATTGATATGTACTGAATGTTGGTCAGTAAATTTATGTTTCTCCAAGTCTGTGTCTTAAATCCTTGGAAAAACTCTTTTAACGTCTCAATAAGGCACAACTCTGATGTGAACAGCATATTTTATCTGATGGTGAACCTAATGGTAAAAAAATCATCTATGGAGTCAAAATGACTCCATTGGGTTTCCTTGGGTGTTAATCCGCAAAGGGATAATTGTGAGTTTATTGTGGTAAGATTTTTAATTCTTAAAATTTAATGTCCTGCCCTGAATTTCCACAATTTTTTAAAAAGTTGTTAGAATTTTTTAGACTCACACAGTCTCCTTTTCTAGAAATTTTCAAGTTTTCTGAGTTTTTTTTAAGCGACAAAATCGTTTTACATTCTAAATTTATAGCTTTTGGCAGACCGGAATTGCTCAAGCATTTATATACATCATGATGCCAATTACAGCTGTAAATAAAATTAGGAATTGATGGAGGCATAATATTAGGTAGTGGTTCATTGAATTTTAATCTTGTTTACATCCTTGTGTAAAAACTAGCTGTTATGCATGGGGATAATGAGAATGTTTTCATTTCAGTTTTTACCATCAAATGAAAACACCTTAGTTACTGGAGCTGGTGATTATCGCATTCGTGTTCATGATGTAACTGCTGGTGAAGCCACACAGTGTCTTACTTGCCACACTGCTAGAGTAAAACGACTTGCTACTGCCCCCAATTTACCCTATATGTTTTGGAGTGCCTCTGAAGATGGTACTGTTAGGTAAGTTTTTTTTAGGTAAATTTTATTAATTATACACTATGAGGTCATCTGAATAGATGTTTCTTGATGATTAGTTATGCATGGATCTATTCTCCATGCTCAAATGTGCAGTGCTGAAGTCTACTGGTGTATCTGTATCTACAAGCTGCGGTCAAATCGTCAGAACACACTCCTCCTTTGTAGAAGAAGAAAAATTTTTATGGATATGAGTTGAGAAATGCTTTATTTCCATGTTAGGGCTCTACATGTTTTACTCATGTAGATCTATTTCCTTTGTATCAACCAAAATTGCCATGGGAATTAGGAAACCTGGATAGCATAGTGGTCTGCGCATTGCTCTGGCAAACCAATGATCTCTGGTTCAATTCCCGAATTTTTCTCACGGCAATTTCATCAAATTTCACCTGGTATGTTTGAATATTTTCAAATGGCCAAGCGCAGGATAAGTGCTGGTGAAGGATACTGACGCTTGGTGGTGGCTTCTTTGAGGCCCTCTTCTCCCTTGCATTGCCATCTTTGATGGACCGAAGGGCCTAAGATCTAGTTCCTTTGTATCCACCAAAATTGCCATGGGAATTAGGAAGCCTAGATAGCGTAGTGGTCTGCGCATTGGTCCAAAGGTCCACGGTTCGATTCTCAGTCCAAGCCAAATTTTTCTCATGGCAATGTCATCAAACTCTTCATAGAACAATAATCATGGGAAACACTTGAGAACAGAATATACCACCATACCACAAATTCTTTCTAACATTAAATGTTCAAAATGCTCTCCTTTAGCATTGATACATGCATCAACCTGCCATTGAATTGAATCCCTTATGTGCTATTGCACCTCTGGAGTACTGCATATGGTTTGGCACCCTTCCTAAATACAGGCATGATGACTCCCTACATCTTGTATTGGGGTGTGATACACTAGAACTTTCAAACCCCTCACAAATCATCATCATTTATTAACAGGATTTCCCCTTTATGCATACATTGCACTGTAAGAATACAATTTATACATACATAATACAGTGACAGTCAAAGACTTGATAAATGTATTCAATCTGGTATGCTCTAAGTGTAACTGTATCAGCCTTTGTCACTTGTTCATGATATGTATACATTTTCAATCATATCAATAAACATAAAAAGATTGCATAATGCTCATGGATGTCACATATTATCAATTTTCATTATATCAATTAAGCAAAATATTTAAAAAAAAATGTAAATGCGTCTCATAGAATGCATTAATATCGTGATTCGTGGTTACAAATTGGACTGAGTACAGAAAGTACAAGATTTAAAGTAAGTTTGTAATAGTAACTGATGTAAAAATGGTTGAAATTACAAAAGAGAAAATAAAACTATCCAGCATGAGGGGGTCTCAGCCTTACTAGTCAACAGAAGTGAACAGAA
This sequence comes from Ceriagrion tenellum, assembly GCA_963169105.1. Classification (NCBI taxonomy): domain Eukaryota; kingdom Metazoa; phylum Arthropoda; class Insecta; order Odonata; family Coenagrionidae; genus Ceriagrion; species Ceriagrion tenellum. The sequence goes on along the minus strand of OY720642.1, from coordinate 91,990,715 downwards.
CAGAAGTTTAATTTCATAATCTTGTTTTTGATTGATGTGAACGTGCTATTGATGAAATCAATGTCAGTACAAGCTGTGTTTGCATACCTTTGTAAAGTTCACTCGCGTTAACCTGGCTGATGACAAATCGCGAGAGGGGAAATATGTGGAGGAGAGGGGGAAAATTGGAGGGGTGCCTGGGGTTACATGGTGCAAGTAACACCATTGAAATTTTGGGGAGGGGGGAAATTTTGATAAAATATTTTAATAACCAAGGCAGTTAAATGGTGCAAGTAATGCCATTAAAATTTTGGGGAGGGGGGGGGATTTTGAAAAAATATTTTAATAACCAAGGCAGAATACTAAATGTTATCTGAGGCATTCTAAATATTATTTTTGGGGCAGTGGGGGTAAGGTTTTGAAAAAAAATTCACGAAAGTAGGAAATAAACAAAACACTATACAGAAAATGATAAATTTTTATCTTGACAAGTGAAAATAAAAAACAGTTTCTCTGAAACATTCTGAACACAAAATTTTAGGGGGGGAAATAGGAATTTGGGGGAGATTTGCACAATACCTTTTGAGTGGGAAAGGTAGGTAGCCCTGGACCTACATATGTTTCGCTAGAATTCTTTTCAAATATCTTTGCGACTGAGAGGCAGACCTAAGTTTTTGGGGCGTGAGGGAAGAGGGCACGTGACTTCGCTAAAACCAACCGGAATGCAGCAGGCGGAGCCTAGCCTCTCGGAAATTCAGTCACTCTCAGACCTTCATCATGTACATTTCGCGTTTCAGTTAACTGTGTTGCCAAACCTCCATTGCAATCGTGCGTTTGATGTGCTGTGGTGATCTTCCTGAGAGAAAACATGGCAACTTCCACCTCCCTCTCTCCCCACCCCACCTCCCTAGTATCAAAGGCCCCACCTCCTGCCATGGCGCCACTCAAACCGTTCCGAGCACGCATAAAGGGCCAGTCACAAAGATATTTGAAAAGAATAATTGCATCTGTGAGTACTGTAAATGTAGCTTAAAACACCTACATATGTATCAGATTTAGTATGTAAATCATTATTGGTCCTCTTTATTTCCAGTTAGGCAGATACTGAGAAGTCATGTTTGGTGGCTATCTCAAATTCATTCCCTGAGTGGGACAAAAACAGATAAATCACATATCTGTGTAACCAATGCATGTTGGACAGTGATTTTTTTGTTTTATCACTCAAGAGTATTTGTTTCTACATTATCGGATACTCATTCCATGTAGTTTGGTTGGGTAATAAAAAATAAAGCTAATTTAAACAAGTATAATTAGAGATGTTCTTAGTTAAATACTTAAAAAGGGCCACCTTTAAATTTATTGATATTATCCCAAAAGTTAGTTTAAGTAGTTTTCTAATGAATTTCTACCCTCCCTTTTATTTTAGTTTGTCTTATGTAATGACATCGGTCTTTTAATAATTTTAATTAAAACTGTGATGGTGCATCATGCAAAACCGATGACAATTTATGCTACAAACTCATTTCATAATATGCTGTAAGAGTGGAAGAATGGAGTAGTGAAAGTGTGATCTGGTATCATCCTAGAATGTACTCCTTAAATTTGGTCAAATATTGTTTACTTTTTTTTGATATGATTGTGTGGTCTATATTTTTTTCAGGCAATTTGATCTACGTTCTCCCCAGTCATGTTCTACTCCTGATGTTGCCAATGTATTGATTAATCTTCTGGATCATCTGGGGCACTATGCAGAGGCCAAGTGCTTAGCTGTGAATCCACTTCGCCCAGAACTTATTGCTGTTGGAGCAAACGATCCATATGTCCGCCTCTATGATCGTCGAATGATCAAGTTGACTAGTGTTCAGGTCAGTTGCTAAACATTGTTATCCGTTATTGAAAAGAAATTTTTGTAATCATCTCCAATTACCTAATGTGTATAATGCATTTCACAGCTTAATGACACCATAGGGTACAGTTGTTTGTTAAGTATTTATTAATAATAATAATTTATTTAACCCCTTCCCTGACGTGACCTTGTTAACTCATCCAAATTGGTGGTTTCATTTTTGACGCGGCCGAGTTAACTTGTCTGGTCACTGAATTACTCCTGCCCAGTTCAGGCCAAATTAACTCATCGCCTTGACTGCTTATACTCTTAGTTCCCTACTTCATCGCTATATGTCCATTAAAGTGAGATGTTCAATGAAGCGTATTTATTCTGAATTCATCTCGCAACTGCCAGAGGTAGCAGATACTGAATTTACCGTTTTTCATTTTGCGTGTGTTGCATGAGTATCATGGTACTAATACTTAGTACCTGTATTTGTACCATGTTGAAAATCTCAAGGAATATTTACTTTGTAAATTCCTCATAACAAATTCTCTACGTGAATCGTCTTTGTGGACTTGGCCAGCATTAGAGGCATTTTTATTTGTGTCCCACTGATTTATTATGTTCTTTTTCTCTTGATATGTTTTTTTGACTCGTCAATTCCATGCAAAATTTGCCAATGCATCGTGCCACCAATAAAAAATGTAGAAATTCTAAAATTTGATATCTACATCTTCATGACATTTTTATATTGCCCTTATCACCATGAAAGCCTCAGGTCATACAATTTATTGGTGAAATTACTTTTTCTATTGACTTTTTATTTTTCATCTTATTTTCCCATGGTTTATTTTTTGTAACCTTCTTCTCTCAGGTGAGGTAGTTCATTGTAACGTGAGAAACTAACTCACTTAGCTTTTAGATGTTATTCTCTAGGGGTCACAACTTTTTGAGAGAGAGGAAAAATAAAGCGTAACTTCTCCACCTTTCATCAACGGAACTCAGGGATTTTCTTCTCATTGTACGAGAGGTTCATGCCCCCCCTATGTCTCCGCTGGACAACAAACAGAAACCACCATGCAATTGTCCTGACTGGGTACCCTGCTGATTACGGGGATGTGGGCTAAGTGATTTTGGCAACCGAGAGGATTATCCTACCCATTTGATATTGAGCGTTGACGGAGCCAAAGGGTACGATACCCTCATACTCCCCTGCTGGCCTCTCTGGGCCCTGTCTCTCAGGCTTAAGGGTAATTTTCAGAATTAGCAGGGAAGATACTTTCTTAGAATATGCATGGATAGGTATGGATACAGGTACCAGCTGGAACATCTAGCAAAAAATACTCCTTGAGTGACCCATCAACCCAATGCTTTTTTTATTTCTACGGTCAATGCACTGAGGGTTTTTCCTGGGTAATTCACCAAAGGTTTTTCCAAGCTTTGCCTAAGGTTATCCCTGGCCTGCTCTTTGCCCGCTGTTTTGAGTAATGAAGCTAACACCTAAATGTCAAAAGAAGCTTAGTTATTAGCTGTCCTCTCGAGCGAACACATTGACCTTTCCACAAACACACATCTTTCTCTGGGTGAGCGCAGACTACCGTCAGAGATTATTTTCTTTCGCTGCCTGCTATTTGGTGTTTAGAGCCGAATTATTTTACCACTTCTGCAATGGCTAGTGACAATGAAAGTGACTTCACTGAAGATGAACTGCAAGATGAAGACATTGAAGATTCCAGATCTGAATCCAGCTATCTATCCATCTAATGCCAGTTCTGTCTAAAAGAGGATGGTGGTATGCAACCCACAGCACGCCAAGGCCATTGCTCGTCAAAAGTAAGAGACGAGCAGAGGTGAAGGCAGATGAGGGTAGAGGTTTATCTCCTTTGTTGCATGAGTGAAAGCAGCAGCGCCAGGCTGAAAATCAAGCATCAGGCCAAAGAAAAAGGTGGTGCCCGGAAAAAATAACAGGAATTTTATGGTCAAATTATGTGGAAGTAAAGAATTCAATCACTTATAATATGTAGAAGATACAAGAAGTTATATCAATGACTGAAAATACTAAGATCATGCGTAAAACAAGCTTTTTGTACAGATTATGTGCTATTATGTGTAAAATTTTCGAACAAAAATTTCCTAGTAAAAAAATTGACATTGAGAATCACTTTGCAGGAAAAAAATCATCAATTTTAGCAAAATTTAAATTCCAAAATAAATTGTAAAACTAAATATTTCAGCACAATTGACTATATTTCCTTTTTTCATATATATTAAAGATTAAGAAAATTAAATAAAAAATATGACTTTTTAAAAAGAGAATTCACGAAATAATCCATCAGGGAAGGGGTAAACCCTGTGCCAACAAATAAATTTGATTAGGACAAGTAAAAAATTACAATGTGGGCAAAAAATATATTCAGTTACAATTGAATGTCCATTAGGTCCATGTCCATGTTTACTGAATATTGCAATTTGCTCAATAAAAATGCTTTAAGCTTCTGCGTAAAGAAAGCAGTACTGCCTGCACCTTTTAAATTCTGGGGGAATTTATTGTGTAGCCTCACTCCCATTTGCTTAGGCCCTTCTGCTGTCTTTTTTTGTTGATTGAGAAAAGATGTATATCATTTTTCCTTCTTGTGGAGTATTTGTGGAAATGACAGTTTTTCAACGTTGAATCTCTTGTTTTCCCAAATTAGTAACACAGTAAACATGATGTATATACATGGAAGAGGCAGTAATTTGAACTTTTTAAAAAATAGTCGGCAGGGAGAGAATGGAGATTTCCTAGCCATGATTCTTACCACCCTTTTTTGAATAACAAATATTCTGTGGGCAGCAAATGAGGAGCCCCAGAAAGAAATACCATAAGTCAGGTGAGAATTGTTGTGATAGTTATGTGATGTGGGGGATAGGATGCGGAAAAACTGACTTTTGGAAGGGAAGACAGAGGAACATAGGTTAAGGGCTTTTGAGGTGGAAAAGGTTATTATTTAACCCTTTTACCCATTTAAGCCCATTTTGGGTGGGATGTGCGAAGACTGCCAAGGCTGTTTTCAGGAAGTTCGCAAGATTTTACATTTTTAATTATTTCTAGTACTGTTATTTTTATATATTTAGATTTTTTCCCAATGCTGAAGATATATTTGGGGCTTAGAATCATGGAAGAATGGAGGCCTCTTTAATGGGAACCATTAAATAGGCCTTTAGTGAGGAAGGAGTGGGGAGGGGTGCAGAAAAAGTAGCTCATTACAAAGGTTGCTTGGGTGTCAAATAATTTTTAAACATTTTTATTATTTTTTTTACTACCAAAATTTTCTGTGTATAGTATGCATATTTTTATGCAAAACTTTGTCACAAATGTTGGGTGCATATTATACATGGTTGCAAACTTATTGCATTTTTATTCAGTCCGTAGATCACATTTGAAGTAATCTCAACATACTTATAGGTATTCGATTTTACAATTTTTAATAAAAAATGCAATGAATCAATTTCATTTATTTATTAAAACGAAAATTTACACGCAGTTCCTCTTGTCTCTATCAATGTTAACACTGAATCCTTTGAATCCAAAATCACTATCCTCGCTTGATTCGAACAGTTCGTGCGAAGAACTGACATCACGCTCGCTGGCAGCATATATTGCATCGCCAAGGACATCGTATTTGTCCTCCTCATCATCCACTACGCATTCTTCATCCCTAAGCAAATCGTCATCGGACCCATGTATTGCACTTGTGAGGCAGCATTTTTTAAAACCTCGCTTAATCACAGATGAATCGATGGCATCCCAGGACTCTGATCCTGACCAATCCACTGACTAATTAGCGATAACTCTGGTTTCTTTGACTTTCCTGAAGTTGTCAAAGAATGTGGTCAAGAATAAAGTCCGAAATTAAGTTCGAATTAGCAGTAAATTAACATTATTTGCACACGATACAGTTATATACCGTGAAAAAAGTGAAGACACGGACTTCTGCTCTGTCATCTGACCTTGACAACATTCATTCGTGGTGCCAGGAGTGGGGTTTAGAACTAAATATTAGTAAATGCACCTCAGTTCACTTCCTGCGAAAGTCATCACACAAAAGCCATACCAACACCGTTGGGAGAGTAAACATAAAATCTTCAAATACAGTAAAATATCTTGGAATTACCTTAACATCTGATATATCATGGGGATTACACGTACAAAATGTATGTGGTGCAGCATTAGAGAAACTAGGTTTTGTTAAGCATATAATAGGAAGGTCCTCGGATGAAAAAGTAAAAGAGAGATGCTACTTTGCTCTGGTTAGGCCACACCTCAAATACGCCGCGAGCATTTGGGACCCTGGTCGTAAAGATTTAACCAAAAAAATTAAGAAAATACAAAGAAAAGCAGCGTGTGTCATTAAAAACTGCTACAAACGGACATATGGTGTTACACAACTGTTAGAGGGATTAAGGTGGGAGCCTCTAGAGGCTGCACGCTAGGCTTAGGCTGCTTGAGATATTCAGAACTGGTGTATATCAGAGCGACACACAGAATATTATCATGACGCCTCACTACATTTCTAGGTCTGACAGATGGGATAAAATAAGAGAGATACTCTGTGGAACAGATAGGTACAAAAACTCTGTTCTTTCCGTGTACAATAAGCGACCACAATAAAAATGGAGCTCCTCAAAATACACTCCCATAGTACATGTCACTATTTTACCTCCAAAAATTTTACATCTTTACACGGCTTGTGACCTACCTATGTGAGACCTAGATAGGTTTATAAAACAAAATGCTCAAGAATTGTAACATTAAAATATCCTCATGGCGGATTAATGAATGTACTGAATTATCGAAAATGAGATGCATTGAATTTCTTAGTTAATAAAGAAGCATGAGAGTATATATAATAATTTTAATTGGGAATGAATGTCAAAAAGAAAAATAGTTGAGCTTATGTTCAGATTAATGCTTAAATAGTGATAAAATGTTTCATTGAAGCTAATGGAATCTTCCTAGAGTGTACTTAAATTTTATTGTGCATTTGAAGTGTTTATGCATTGAAAATTCAAAACTTCTGGTTCAGAATCATGGCATGATTTTCAAATAATTTTCAGTCATGTCTTGAAAAGGGAAAATTTGTGATCATAATGGCTGTTTATGATGACATTTTCATTTAAATAACTCATCATATTTGACTGCTCGTTCATTAATGGGTGTTTTTAATATGTTTACTCTGGTTTAGAGCTTAAAATAGTCTAACTTTTGATACATTTGTTTCTAGTTTCCTCCAAGCAGTTCATCTCAGACAAATGCTGAGCCTGAAAATGAGAGTAATACTATGCCAATAGTAGATAGAGAGGAGGCAGATAATTTGTCATTAGGTTGTGTTCAGTATTTTGTAGCAGGTATGTATATCTTTGAGAGTTTATTTGTAGTGCTTTCAATAAGAAATACTGTTCATTTTTCTTTTTATGCACAGATATAAAGAATTTATTTTTGTGTAAACAAAACTGAAGCCAGTGTTTGAATAAGTATTGAAAAAATGTAACACTCAATTCATTGTTTGAAAAATGTTGAATGGGTATCATAAGTAGTGTTTCAGCTCAATCCACAGTTTAGGCTGTAATTGGCAATATGATTTCCCCTATTTAATGCTCAGAGAATTTATTCAGTCAGCTGATTTTTTTTTAAGTTAAGATGTGTAAATGTATGCTTATGTATTTAAATATGCTTATATTTCTGCTGTAGGCCATCTTCCAAAAAAACTTCAGGACTACAGAAAAAGATGTCGGAATTTGGCTGCAACATATCTTACTTTTGGAGCTGATGGAAATGAATTATTGGTTAATCTGGGTGGAGAACAAATATACCTCTTTGACATAAACAATAGAAGGAAGCCGAAAACTTTTGATTGTCATGGAGCTGGATCAGCTCTTGATGAATGCTCGAAGTCTTCCCCAAGTTAGTATACTAAGTTAGCTTGTTTCCCTAAGAAATCCACCTTAAAAAATCCTGTTTCTCATATGATTAATGGCTGATTTGGCCAAAAATCTTCTGATACAGTAGAATGTTGTTGTATTGTTTACTTGTTACTTAAAATTTGATATTATGTACGTACATTGATAGAGGAAACTGATGGAAACCCCATGCTCATTTACGTAAGATATCTCATCGTAATGTAAAATTAAAGGTAATGTTATAGTGCAAAGCTATCGAGGTTCCACTAGAGCCATTATTTTGTTGTTATATTAACTGAATTAGTTCCCTCATCTTGAGTGAAAGGTGCTGAAGTAGTGATGATCAGGTATTAAAACACAACTCCAATCTATGTGCGATATTTACTTAAAATGAATTTAGGAAGATTAGAAAACACTTTGAAGCCATAAGAGATAAAATTCATTAAAAAACAACATAACCAAGTGTAATTGTGATAAGTAAAACATGTTATCGAAGTTGTATCATTTATCGCTCAAACAGGAACACTCACATGGTAAATGAAGCTGCACTTTCAAAGGAAATGCTGGTCACTTGTCAAGGGAAATACCTTGAAGCTGTAAAACTAGATAGATGCTCACGTTATAGATATTACAAGGCATATTGCCGGCACAGATACACATAACTGATGCTCTCGGAAAATAGATCTTTTTTCATGACAGTGGAAGCTTCTCAAATGTACACACCATTTTTGTCTATGTAATTCTGACTCAGTAGCCGCAAAGGCAGTCTTTTCAAAGCAGTGCTGTATATTATTTTGTTAAAGGTAAAATGTAAAGGCACATCTCATGCCCCTTTGCCTTTTATGTTCTGACAAGATTATACTGTAATTGGCCTCTGGATATGCAGTGTTTTACAGCTGAATTCCATAAAGTTACTATTGAATTACAGTTTCACTCAAGATATATTGACTGAAATATCACAGAGGAAAACATTGTCTTGTCTGGGTCATGAACTTTGACCCTCGATATCCAGGTGCTTAATATTAATTGCTAAATGCTAAACCCAGTAACATACTGGCTACATGGCACAATATCATTTTTTTCTGTTTTAATCGGTTGCAAAGAACCATTCCTCTTCCTGTTTTCTGATATGGATTATCTGGGTCTATGATCCATGATTTTGCCCTGAAAAGTAGAACTTTGGTGTAAATTTTTTAGTGTTGTTAACATTGATATGTTTGGGCGTGGACGAGGATGTATAGCATTTTGTTAGGGAAACATAGATAAATTAGATGTATGTCTTGCTTTTGTATTTTTATAATTGGTCATTAATTGTAATTTTTTAAATTAATAATTAATTAAATAAGTCGGCCCCGGTGTTGGCGGGGTAAAGTCCTCGCCTTCTAACCCAAGGGTCGCGGGTTCGAGTCCTGCCTGGGAAAGATTATTCAGTAACCAGGACATGGGTGTTTGTGTTCGTCTAATGATATATTAAAACACTTGTAATTGGGGAAACCTGTAAGTGTTAAAGAAATTATTATTATTATTATTATTAATTGACAGATTAAACACTGGTAAAGTCTTTTTTTATCATAATCTTTCAAATGAAGTATAGGGGTGGCAAAAATTGTTTGTACTCAAGGAAATGTTTATGGCTTCACTGAGTAGAGCTCATATATGTATCTCAGTGAATTATCATTCAGTAAATCATGTGTAATCATGCTGCATGAGCATCATTTGAGCATGGGTTTAAAAAATTTTATAATGTGCGCTATCCAAATTTTTTGCAGAGCTTATCCATTTGGAAACAAATGGCTGCAGCTATGGATTGAAAGTGAGCGGTGGAAAAGAGCCAGGAATATTTAATGGAGGGCCAGCAAAGGGTGCACTTAATGGAACCAATGGTGTTACCTTTCCTTCAACAAAGGCATGTCACAAACCCAATTCGCTCAAGTCTACCCCATCATCTGGCAACTCTTTTGTTCTCAAGAAACCACCATTGCCATTTAGAGCAGAAGCTTTGAAACTGAAGGTATGACATCATGAGAATGTAGTGGTTTGGTATGCTTTCAAGCTACTTGTGTGTGAGTTTAATTTATAATAATATCAGTCTTTATTTAGCCAATAGCTATTTTCAATACAAAAATGTATAAATTCACAATAAGGAAATCACAGATGGCACGTATTTTCATAGTGAAATAAGTTAAGTTTTACATACAGTTATAAAATTGCATTTGATTGATTTTTATTTACAATCCACCTTCTTACGTCTGATTGAAAACTTTTCATGCATTGAATAGCTTTTGTATCATTGTCTAATGTATTATATAAAAATATTTCTATAGAGAACATGAGAGAATTTTTAAGAGAAAGTTTTGAGTCCCAGCTTTATTTATGTAAGGAATGTGAAAATCATATTTAGCTCTAGCGGCATATTTTTAAAATATCACAATTGGTAATAATCAAGTTTGCTAAGTAGGGTGGCATCAATCCAATTTTTATTTTATGAATAAATTGTAACTCTTTGAAGTCCAACATTATTTGGATATGGAGCCAGTTTAGTTTCATATGCATGACATCAATCTTGGTATATGTGTCACATTTAAGGGTAATTCTCATACCTCTAATTTGCGAAGTCTGTAACCTTTGTGCACAATAACCTTACATCATAAACAAAATGGTTGGATAATATCGATAGTGTGGCTGAACTAACATGCATCATAAATTTTCATGACATTATAAATTTTCCTCACCCTAGCTTGTGTCAAAAACTTATTGACTCTTGAGATAAAGCCAGTTGTTTTTGGCAATTTTCTTACCTATAAAATCAATATGTTCATGAAACCTAAATTTCCTGTCAATTATGACTCCAAGATATTTCATACTTTCAGTATACTTTACCACTTCACGATCAATAAAAAGTTTCATTTTCATGTCGATAGCCAATTGATATTGAGAGTTGTTCCTGTGAATCATTGCCTTTGATTTATTAGCATTTAATTATAGTTGATTTACTTAAAACCATTCACCAAGTAGGATAAATCCTCATTCAAAGTATCTATGCCAGAGTTTACTTCAGTACAATGATACTACAGTAGACACTTGAAATTATGAAATTTTGATTTTACAAAGCTAAATCTTTGGTCCCAACCAAAGGGGTATCTAAATGTTTGTAACAATGCGCGATATTATGAAATAATGAAGTTTTGAAATTATGAACCTCAGGTCTAGATCCCGATATGAAAAAGTCACTCATTTTTATGAATGATGCCGGGTCACAGCAGTGTTTTTTAGGCACTCCTTGTCAGAATCAAGCATTTATCAGCGTTGCCGAGTATATTATGCACCGAATGTCACTTATATGAACGATAATATGCATTTCAATGCTACAATATTAATTAATACTTTTAATCAAAGGCATAGTAGTTCACATCATATGACACCAATCAGACCAAAATGTGTTTAGCTTTGTTACGACGAGTCCATAGTTATCCAGGTTATAGGATGAAAAATGAAAAAAAGCTATAGTTACTGTCATACACTTTTGGAATCAGGCATCTTTCGTAATTTCCGAATAATATTCGACTGAAAGAAATCAGCCGAAGCCGCGAACCTGCGACAAAATTTTGTAACAGCTTTGTGACGAGCGCCTTAAACCCCATGGCTGCTGTGCCTTCTGCTGGAGAGTGCGAAATGTTAAGTATTTGCCTGGGACTAAATAGTATGATGGCAATTTTCTCACAAATCTGGGACTTAGGTGCAGAAAGTTGTGACACATTTCCGGCATTTTACTCTAGTTTCAGGTAAAAATTATTTCGTCTGCATCCTTAACGTCTGTTACGTGATGTCTCCCTGTTAGCTTAATACAGGTACGTATATTATGTCTGACATGGAGCATATGATCTTCTTCTAATGAAAATATATTCATCTAATTTCTATATCTGGTGTAAATGATCGCGCAAGTCGCACACTTCCTTGGTGTAAGCATAAATCAGTATTACTGGTATTGTAATACATCGCCCACACCAGAGTTACGAGTACTCTGGTTAAGAAATGGCTTAGAAAAATGTGCTATGAAGCTTCATAGGGTTAGTCAAAACTGCACAAAAATTTTGCAATGACACTTGATTGCCTAACTTCATAATTTCAAGTCTACTGTATATCAAAATATCATCCGCAAATAAGTGATATTTGCACTCTTTCAATGCATTTCCTAAATCACTTTTATATGATAGAAACAGCAAGGGCCCCAAAAGACTGCCTTGCCTGTGCAGGGGCTGCTATTCTTCATGGAGTATGGATGGGTTTCAATTATTTCAAAATTTTCAAATGTCAAGCAAAAAGCGTTATAGTATTTTTACTTTAGATTTGAAAAAAATGGATAAATCTTGTTTTTTGTGTTAGTGATCTACTTTCATTTGATTTTTCTATTGATTGGTGGGTTATTTAAGGAGAATTCATCAGAAATCCTGAAAATTTCTGTAAATTTGTGGAAAATTGAACTGTTTTAAATTATACCATACTAATCTATTCCAAATGTAGTCTTTTAAGCCAAATCTGTGTTTATTTTATGCAGGAGTAATTATAAATTAAGGCACTTAAAATTTATTGTTGGAATATTTTTACTTGTGGAATATTTGTGGAGCTGTAGTGTGAACATGAAGATCAAGAATTTCAACACTGATAATCACATTTGCTTTATTTTTTGGCTCTGGTAAAGATTTCAAAAAAAAAGTTTCCTGTGGTAGTGATTTAAATTATGACATCAATTTAATCCTGTGACTCAAAACATGATATTACTTGGTACTAGTTTAAGCTGCCAACTTTGGTGGCAGTTAAGCCATCGTTTATTTTTTACTCTCAAATTAAGTTTCACTTTCTTTTCCCTTTTCATTACTTCTTCGCTTTTGAATAACCTGATTGCAAGTTGCCTAATGGAAACAGCTGCCTAATTTACATCTTCCGTCATCATAATTCAGCAAGCATTTTTGAGCTATGCCACATGCATTCTTTTCCTAATAGTATTTATGCTAAATCTTCATTTAAACACCAGGATGCAAATTCAGTTGTTTGGTCTCCACTATTTGAAACTTCTTACCCTGCGTAACAACATTAATGGGCTGTTAAATTGTGTTTATATAACAACTTACACAAGACAACAACAGGCTTACTTTCAGTGTAAATAACAACAGCTTAGGATGGGTATAAAAAATAACTGTTTGTATGCAGCTTAAACAATAACTGTCCTTCTAGCACACAATAGTATAGTGGGGATCTTTATTGGTCTACAGGTAGCTCTGGCACTTGCGCTTTAAGATAGTTACTTCAAGTTTTGGAGCAGGGACTTGAACATATATTGGCAACAACACTCAAAGAGAAACACAAATTTCTCATTCAAATTCTAAGACATTGCATTTTCTCTTTTAAAAGCAAAATGATAGTTAAAACAAATTTTTCAAATTACTACATAATTGCCTGTCTTTAAATAAATAGTTTGTAAAAAGTCAAATTTCCTCGTTTTAACACCTAAAAATGCTCGACTTCTTATGCTGGACTCTATGCGTACATTAGGTGTTACTAGATCTCAGTCACCTGCAACTTTGTATGTGATATTCCAAAAATCGTCCACCCTATGGCTCAAAACTAACACATCTATCAAAAATATTACTATAAACATTCATTCTCTGCATCTCAAGTCTGCGCACAGCCAATGCGCAAATACTCTAATGTGGATTTCTTATTTTCTTTCATTTTTAGGCAAATGATGCCTTTGAAAAACAGCAGTACACTGTGGCCATTAATTTGTATAATCAAGCCATTTCAATTTGCCCCATGTCTGCAATACTTCATGGTAATAGAGCAGCTGCATACATGAAGAGGGGATGGTGAGTAAAAGTTTGAAGTAGTTTTTAGAGTAATATTTTTTCACCTTTACCACATTTTTTTATGTAGATATGTACAATTATGTGTGTACCTCGTATAAAAATACAAATTGCTGTTGATAATTTAACAATGGAATTGATTCATCAAAAAAATACCAAATTATAAAGGGATCAATTAAAATGCAAAATAAAAAATTGGATGCCTGTATACAATTATTTATGAAACATTATGAGAATAGTAAGAATTAGCAATAAATATGTTAATGCATAGATGCATCAAAATGAAGGGCTAGTTTCATGCTTCTCTAAAGGTAATTTTTGGCTCCGAATTTTGGTAGGTTGTTGGGTAAAATCTGGTGATTCATCTCCAAAGAAACTTAATGACTGGGAAGTATAATTGGGATTTTTAGGGAATTGGGGAAATCAGGAGAACCCTTGAAGGTAAATGAAAGGCTCATGAAGCCCGTTTCACGCTATGAAATTCATGTCATACTCCATCAGAGACTCATTGATCAAGCTTCATCGAATGGGCATGATGTCAGTTGAAATGTCATGAGAGCAGACATTTTGTTTTAAATTCTGTTTTAAGGCTTAGTTGCCAACAAATTCATCTTGTCTTGAGTAGCTGTATCTTCTATTGAATCATGAATGTTCTTGAATTGAATCGACCAATGGGGTTGGATTTCAGTCAATTGAGTATAAGGTGGCCAACATGTAGATAAAGTTCCATATGGAAACACCTGATATTTCATGCTATTATTTAATAATAAAATTACAGTTTAATGTGACACAAACACTTCTTAATACTCAAGTGCTATTCTGCTTTAAATTGTCAAGACATGCATAAGTGTATGTGGTGTACTGATTAATACTTCAACTGTAATAATAATAATTCTTTATTTTTGCAAGCAAGTTTTTGCATCGTTTTTTTCAAGTTTTTGCAGAAAATATTTCTTGTAAGGAATGAAAAACAAGGGCAATATCTTGCAATGTATTTTGGGATAACTTTCATTGGTGTATCTTTGTGTATTTAATGATATCTATTTCTAAAAATCACTGCCTCTGTGCTTAATATTTATCAAGCATTATTGTTGGTCCAATGATTATTTTATGGACTACTGAGCCCAATAATGCTTAACTTTGGTGACTGTTCAGGAATGGGTGTTTCTTTTGTGGTGGGCTGTTGCCTATAAACGCTCCCTCTAGTTGCATATCACTAGGTATATGTGTCTTGCTTCTTTCATCATCGGTTATCTTAATCCCTAGATAGCACAGTTCTTCTTTTTACTGCAGTTTTTGCTTTAAATATCTCAAAGTGACAATCTTTTTTATTTCTTTTACAAACCATTTGCTAGAATTTATATTCGTCTTTTAGTTCTGATTCTTTATATATTTTTCCATTAATTTATTAATTTTCATCAAATTTTCCTCTTTCACTGCAAAGATTGCTAAATAACTTTAATGCAAAACTGAAGCAACCTTCAGATTTAGAGAGATTCTTGATTAATTGGTGCTTGAATTTCTGAAAGCCTTATTAGTTCACTTGTTATGTATTGAACCTGTTTCACTTTAGCATTTGTTATGTTGTGTGAATGATGTATAACTGAAACTGTGCTTTTGTCAAGTATTAAGCTGTTGAATATTTTAAACAGGGATGGTGACATTTATTCAGCCCTCAGAGACTGTCATCTCGCTCTTCAAATTGACCCCAACCATCTAAAAGCTCATTTCAGGTAAGTATTGCATTGGTTGTATATAAAATTAATGATAATTTTCATGGGTCAATTATAGTTAAAAATAAAGGCATTTTCAGATGGACTTTAATTGTTGTGTTGCTAAATTATTTTTCAAGAACACTGTTCTAGTAATGATGTTTCAAAAGCAAATGATTTAATGGAAAAAAACCCATGTGTAATCAAAATTTAATATGGTTTTCCAATGCAAGTTTCTTTCCATGATGGGCTGCTATGCAAGAAAAACCATGGGCACCCTTTATCCAAGAAAAATCAAAACCTGAAAACAGAAATCATTAATTTCAACTTTGATTTTACTTCAGCTTAAATATTCAACATGCCCTTTATTTGGTCTTTTGAATCAGGTCGGAATTAACCCTATAACTCCAATTCTAAGGTAAACTCCATGGCTACTGCAGAAACTTAAAAATTCAAAGTACAAAATTCTGCTGTTGGAAGCAAAACTGTCAGGTCTGACCCAAATGCCATCGTAATGTATGTAGATGCAGCAAAAATATTACAAACCTCAGGTGCAGTCAAGCCAATTGTGCATTCTTCTCTCGTATAATCTTATCGCACAGTCACTTTCGTTGTAACAGTGAGCATCATTTCCAAAATGTTTGACATCCTGGCACAATAAAAGGTTATAGTGGTGTAGAATTCCTTATTATTTGTCACGTGCTGTGATTGACTGCTGTTCAAATTCTTGTTTTTATGAATCAAGGGATGGAAATAAGGATGTGTTCAAATAATATGGTGAAAGGAATTAGGATCCCTGTCATTGATGTTATTCCTGTAAAGTGAGAATGCCTTAATAAATAAAATTTTAACGCTATTTAAATTTATGTTTAGGTGCCTGAACATAAAAAAGCTTTTGTTTTAATAAACATTAAGTTAACCCGTATTCCCATTCCAGTAACTGGTCTCTAATTATATGAGCACATTTTTGTTATATGTTACTTTCAGACTCTTCTACAAAGGTAATGTTTTATTGTTTCGGCATCAGCAGCCTGATATTTTCTTAGTGTGATCAATGGTAATCCCAAAACAGGTTTCTAATGAGGTGTACCTATGTCTCGCTACCTAATGTGCTAAGTTCAAAATTTATGCCTTTACTTTGAAAATCTTCATGCCCTAAATGAGGATCTAACTTATGTGGCATGCTTTGGAAATAATTCTGCTGTCATTATTTAATTAGCTGTCCTACCAAAGCATTTTAATAACCTGTTGGATTACTTTTAGTCCAGTTAGATGTGAAGTTGATTTGTTTGTATCTCTGATTTTTATGTCCAGGTTAGCCAGATGCTTGCACGAGCTTCAGTGGACAAAAGAGGCGTGGGAGTGTCTGTCAGCATTCTGTGATCGGTTCCCTGAGCACGCTCATAGTCATGCCTGTCGAGCCCTCTATCGAGACATTGTTTCAATGGCTCCTCCTCCCTCTCCTTCGGCATCTGACTCTGGCCTTTCATCCAACACTACTAGTGAAGCAAAGAAAACTAAAAATATAAGAGCCAAGTACTTAAAGAAGGTTGTACCGCCTGAATCTGGTGAGTTGGAAACAGTGTTACTGTAGAGAGTGCTACAAAAGCAATTGTAATAATAATAATAGAATAATTATTTAATTGTCTAAGGATTTACGAAGAAGATATAAGACACATCACAAAAATACATTAGTTTAAAGAATATTAGCATAGTAGGTCCACAAAAAAATATTAATATTGTAAGATCACATAAGTCTCTGCAAAGATATAAATATGTAACAGAAATACAATATTTTTGTGGCATATCTTCAACATTTGCCTATTAAAGTTACAAACAAAATATTTGAATTGTTATGTCAAATAGATATTTATTACCTAAATAGTAATGATTTCCCAGTAAAAAAACTGCCATTTTTTAAATAACTAATTTGGTACAATGGATTTTAAATGTTGAGGAAGTTTGTTATATATTCTGAGACCCATTTCTTATGGTCTCAATTTAGCTCTGTTTGTCCTTAAAGAATTGTAATGATGATATTTCATGTTTCTAGTTTCATATCTATGAAGATCAGAATTTTCAAAAAACAAATTTATATTTTATCGCACGTAAAGTAAAATTGATGATAAGCATACACATGGAAATGGGAGGATGTGTAGTTTTTTAAAAATGGGTTTGGAAGGAGCATGTTGAGGCAATCATGTCATGATTCACATTGCTTTTTTTGCAATTTGAAGATTATAATAACAAATTTATTATCCAAAGACATACACAATAAGTAGAAATGGGCCATTTTTAAAAATTACTGTGGCAATTTTCGTAAATTACCGTGGTATTACCATGGTACTGACACCCCTGAAAATTACCACAAATTCCTGTAATAGTCACTTCCATTTTAGATATTTTTCATACCAATATGTTCCAAACATGTTATTTTAAGTCAAGTCTATGTATGACCGTATTCTCTTAGGGTTTTTGCCACGTTGATCCATTTTTGGGGGACAGACCACTTCCAGATCAGATATTAGTCTTTCAGAACAGTTACAGACTAGTTTCTGAATAGTTACAGACCAGTTTCTGAACAGTTACAGACCAAATATTTTTACCCGGGTTAATTTAATGCAGCAGTGTTCGCAGTTGTGGGTTAGATATGGCTGAATTTGTTTGGCAAATTTAAAATTGCTTTAGTTTTTTTTAGTGCATAATGGTCTTTTAGTAAATTCGTCACTAGATAATCACTTCCTTTTAGCCCTCCCTTAATCTTTGAACTTCAAAAGATTTTTGTAATTTTTGCCTAATGCTTCGTGGATAAAGTCATAGCGGAGCTGTCTTAGATAGCCGACATTTTGTTGCCTCAGTAGCCTCGCACAAACTGTGGCTTAATGTGCTTTGAGCACTGGTCTTGCCTCCCAAGTATGAACCTGGGGATTTGATAATTGGATGAAGCTATGATGGGTGGAGGCCTTGCTAGGCTGCCTCACTTGCTGGATAAATGGATTCAAGAAACCTTAGTTTTAAGACTGACATAACATCCATTATCCATTGTGGGACTTTAATCTTAAGCCCTTTCACCAATGGACGTTAGCCGTAAGAGGGTCACGAGGCCCTGCCGTAAGCATAAGGAAGATAGTTAAGTCCCATCTTTACAGCTTATGTCTTACAGCTAGTGAAATGTCAGCCAATCAGTGCATGCCATTACTACTGCTGGTATCAGTCATGGCCCACTGCTTTTGTGATAGTATTCTTGAGGTTAGAGGTTAATATTGAATATTTGCAAACATCATAGGATAATTTTTTAAACTTTGCAAAATATTCAGTTACATACAATGCCATGACATGCAGAAGCTATTTTGACTAATTTGTCTTCGATATCCATGTCGATCTGTTACGGCTTGCTTCGGCATTGGAGAATGTCTGTCGTAAGGAAATCCTACGTCTTAAGTGGTACAGCTCAACTACTATGGCTTACATCCATTTTAAAATGGGCTTTAGACTTCTGCATTCCCCTGTTGTCATGTTTCCTATCTGGTCACTCTAGGCAGTACTTGAACTTTCTTTAGCCTTCACTTCCTATGAGAATCATGAAGAACAACCTGAAGACCAGTGGATCCCACTAAATTTTTATTTTTTATTTATCATTTTTTTTAAAGGCAAAATGAATTAAAGGAATTATGTAGGAAACAATTCTGGCAACAGTCTGTAGCTAATGAAAAAATATAAATTAATATTATAACGTTAAGTAATATCATGCCCATGTTCAGTTTCACATAGGGTGCATCCTCTGCTCTATGCCCTTGTGCTCTTATGTGCCTTGAACTCTTTCCTGCACTTTTCTGAGGGCAGTGCCGAAGTCTTCCGGTGGCATTTATGACAACTATAGACAGATGCCGTGTGCATTCTGCGGTCATGTGATAAATGCATTGAACACAACATGTCTTTGAAGGATGCTTAAAAAGTGTTCACGTGATAGTTTATTTGATGATACGTCTATCAGGTATAGACAAAAGAAATTTACCTGCCTTTTCCCAGCATGCATTGATTCATTACTGTTGCATCGGTGTTAATCAAGCTGAAACAAAGCTGAAGAGTTGCCACTGTGTCACTATCATTATATAAAATCTATTGCTGTACATTCAGGTATTTAATTCACAGTGATCAGATACATGATAACTTAGAGGAGAAATGATAACTCCTAGAAACAAAGTCTTGCAGTTTACAGACTGATATCCTTTCACAGTTGATTCTATTTGCCTACACAAGACTTGATAGTACCTTAAGATCTAGTCAAATCCATTGAATACATTTCTAGGCACAATCCAAATCACATAAATTATGAAATATTTTATTCAAGATTTCCATGATAGTGTGGTAAGATTTACTCATCTGCTTATAATGAAATATCCTTCAGGAAATCTATTTCCCAAAGTTTCTACATATTTACACTCTTAATATTTCTTCCATTTATGAAAATCTTGTTATAAAGATTAC
The DNA here is from genome assembly GCA_963169105.1 of Ceriagrion tenellum. Lineage (NCBI taxonomy): Eukaryota > Metazoa > Arthropoda > Insecta > Odonata > Coenagrionidae > Ceriagrion > Ceriagrion tenellum. The sequence continues at coordinate 91,970,904 of OY720642.1, read as the reverse complement.
CCAAGCAAGGTCCAGTTACCTAAACACAGGCTTAAGTCTGTAGAGAGACTGATTATCTCTTCACATTTTAAGTGATAAATCACATTATTATACCAATGAAAAGATAAAAACTATGAGGCTAGCTACAATTATGTCCTAACTTGATGGAAACTCAATAATACTGGAGAGGGCTTGATAAAGTACTTTTTAAAATACAAAAATTTACCTGTCAGTAATTAATCTCTGCCTCACACCACTGAGAAAAATAATGTGCAAAGATAAAACCCATTTTATCCTTCTACACCATGTTGCAGCTTCCTAGTGAATACATATCAGCATATTTATTTTCATGCTGCAATAAAAGCTAGACTTAAGATGTGTCTTATGGTTCATATTTACTTACTTAAGAAAATAAATAATGCAAAATTATTCATAAAATGAATTGTTCAGCAATCATACAAACAATGTTCTTCTCTACTTCCATTTCACGGTTACAGCAGAAAAACCTCTTCATTACTGCCACAATATATGGTAGCTCAATGGCTTAGGGCACATAAGGGTTAAAACTGCACTCCATGACATCATGTCAGAAAAGTGATGATGGAAAAGATTGGATAGTGGTGTGGCATAATTAGTGAAATTGAACATAGCCCATAGATTGTACGTTAGATGTAAAATCTTGGAAATCTTATCAATATCCAATTATTACAGGGCTAAAAAATTTCCATGAACTACATATTGGGGTCCAGCTGACCCCAGGACATTTTCAGGATATTTTTATTTTGCAATTTATGTGATGTATACCTTTGATAAAAATCCGAAAAGTAATTTATGTTGCAGTGAGTCATTTTTATTCTTTGTCGTCTCAAGTTATTGATTCCATTTTAGGGCTAAGTTAGGATTTCAAAAGCCGAAGTTCTTCAAATCAAAATTTTAAATAATTCTTCTGGTACTGTCCATGCTGTGTAGAAAATGACAAGTGCATGTTAGTTGGGCCAGTTATTTCTCCTGGTCTTGAATTTATTTATGTATCATGTATGTACTTTTTAATGTGTTGTGGTAATATTTTTGTTACCAGATGATGCTGCAGAAGATGATGAAGATGCAGAGGATGACTCAGGAACAGGGTCAGGCCCAGGAGATACTGAGGAACCAAGTAGGATAAATATACATCAGAGCCTTTTTTCTCATGCTCGTGCCAAGAACACGTCTGAGAAAGAGAAGGTTTGGAGGAAGCTGGCATATGACTATGAAGTCCGATTTTGCGGCCACTGTAATACTACCACTGACATAAAAGAGGCCAATTTTTTTGGGAGGTTAGTGATATTTTGGATTGTTGTTCTCATTTGCTTACTACTCACTATGTTTACTGTTGAGTTTTGTGGGGATTTGGACTCCTTAAATGAAAACACCATTTTTTATGAAAAATTTGTTAAATAAATGTTATAGATATTGTTGTTCCACTCTTGGGAATCAACTACTTTTGATACATTCTTTCATGTTCATAAAGAGTCCAATCTACTTATAAATATCCTGTATTTTCTCTCCCTGGTCATTGCCATTGTCACTCAGCACCATCTGATGGACAGGGTGAAAAGAAGTGAAAATTGCATATTGGGCGATTCCACGCAAACTTTACCAAGGCCGTGGCTCAACCATCTCAGATTTTCACAATTTTTGGCATATAGGAATTAAACAATGAGGAATGACGATTTGCCAAATATTAGCCTTCTGTTAGTCTCTCGGGTCCACCGGAGTACGCAGAGGGAACGCGGGGAGAGGATCAGAATAAGAATTGCAACCATTCCCTAGAGAAATACTTTATTAGGTCTAAACGCTCTAAACATCGACACAACCGCACCAAGGTCCCCACGAGACTGCCCAAGGAAAGCACGGATCCCAATCCGGGCATGGGAAGGATGCTGAGCGGTGCACTCTCTGGACAGAGGAAGAGAGGAGCCATTAAGATTGTGCACTATCTCGCCTCCCATTGCCCAAACAGGAAGAGAGGAGCAAATTAGGCCATGCACTATCTCCCTTCTCATAAAGGAGGGAGGAAGAGAAGAATATTAAGATTGTAGCAATAATGGGTAAGATGAATGGCGTCAGCACTTGACGGCCAATGAGTTGGAAGGGGTGTGGTCCCGTGGTGATGCCCTCTGAGGGAGCGCCGGCGTGGGAGTAGCGCGCCTCGAGGAGTCTCGTGCCTTCCCTTACCATACTAACAATATACTTACACTTCTGTAAATGTAGGCGTCAATGTTATGACTCTTCAAGTGTCACAAATTAGTGCAAATTGGCATGCTGCAGCTCTGAATATCTCCAATAAATGATGATCTAGCTGTTATTTTTAAATTTTTGACATTTTCATAATTAGAAGACATCAATCTGTGTTTTCTCGCTATTCGAAAAAATTAAGTTTTATCATATCTAATTATTAATTTAGGAGATATTAGGCCCTAAACATGGATTAAAATAAAAAAATAGGAAAAATTAAAGTAATCTAGGAGCGTCAGAGTATAGGTCTTAAAAGCCAAACATTAACAAAGAACTTAGATTGATATCTTCCAATTACGAAAATGTCATTATATTTAGAATCTGACCGCTAGATCGTCATTTGTAGGACATCAAGCCTGAGCTGCTGCGTGCCTAATTGCACCTAATTTGTGATATTTGAAGTGTCATAACCGTGACATTTATATTTACAGAAAGCTAACATTTGGCAAATCCTCATTCCTTATTGTATTCTTCCTGTATACCAAAAATCGTGAAAATCTGAGATGGTAGAGCCATGAGTGCATAGCCATCTGGTTTAGTTCGCATGGAATTGCCCAATTGCCTTGCTTTCGCAATACAGACGTGAATAACAGGAGGATGGCAGACTTTTACAACATCTTCCTCTCTATGATTTGAGGCCGGCAAATACTATTCACCAAAGAGGGTGGAATTTGCCTTGAAGAAATCATTTCACTTCACCAGGATTCAAACCTGGATCTCCAAACACTGGTCAGGTGTTTTAGTCTGTTACGCCTCTATAACTGGCTGACATACCTCACCAGCAACTGTGAGATCTGGAATCAAATTGTGATGCGTATTCAGGACACTGAAGCGATCATTGGTCCTCCCAGGATTCGTTGATGGATCAGGGAGTCTAGGCACAGAAATCATCTCGTGCGTTACTCACAATTTTGTCTTTATTCCATCATATCCTGTTTTATATTCACTTACTTTACATCGCCTCCCACAGTCCAGGAGGAGAGGGTGAAAGGGGTTGGAGCGGCAGCTTCCTCTTGTATCCCTTTGGTTGAATTCCCTTGCCTCATGCGTCGTGTTTTCTCTGTTAACCTTGCCATCTGCAAGCTTCAGCAGAAGATTGTGGAGGGAAGTAGGTGGTGGGTAGAGAAGAGGGAGTGAAGGAAAGTGGTATCTGTGGGAGCGGAAATAAGGTGACGGATAAACACATTACAGAACTAAATTTGTTGTTTCTGCCTTTAGCTCAGTAACTATTTTCCTATTACTCACTTGTTTGGCATAAATTACTTTTCACAGCTGGTGAGTGTTAGTCATTCTACGTGCACGTACTACCCTGCGAGCTGCCACATGGGCGTGTGGCAGTGGATGTTAGGACACGAGCCGTGTAAATTTGTAAGGTTTTGGGAGGTGAAATGGTGATGTGTATTATGGGAGTGTATTTAGTGGAGCTCAGTTTGTATTGTGATCGCTTATTGTGTGTGAATAGAAGGGTTTTTTTAATGTATCTGTTGGGCAATTTATATCTCTTGTTTTATTACTTCTGTCCGATCTTGAGATGTAGTGAGGCATCATGATAATATTCTCTGTGTTGTTAAGACACCAACCGTGTAAAGGATAAGGTTTTGGGAGGTGAAATGAGGAAGTGTGTTGAGGGAGTGAACGAGTGAACTTACCAGTTAAATGCCAGAGAGTAATGATAAACTCATGCTGGGCTCTATTGTTATTGGCATAATCCTGGTGAGATCTTGGCCCCTATCTATATTTCTTTGAAAACTCAGCATTTTTCATGGGTATTATTCTAAAAACTTGAAAGCATCTGGCTTTATTAGAAATTGGCCTCCATTTATCAACAGTGTAGTCAGTAAAATATATTTAATTATATTTTTCTATTCTTCCAGTCAAGGGCAGTATGTTGTCGCTGGTTCAGATGATGGTTCATTCTTCATTTGGGACCGTAAAACTACAAATATTGCCAAGGTTTTAAGAGGTGATGAATCTATTGTCAACTGCTTACTGCCTCACCCCTCACAGTGCCTATTAGCCACCAGTGGAATTGATCCTGTTGTTCGGCTTTGGAGTCCAAGGCCTGAGGTGAGTCATCTTGTCTAGATTAAATTCTATTACATATTTTACTCCCTCCATGGTGATGTTAATACTAAGATGTTGATTCTAATAAAACACGTGGTTGCTCAGGCCTGTATAAGTTTTATGTTTTTTTAAATCTCATTTATATTGCATATTTCTTAAAGTTTGCCATTAATTCATGGTGTCAATGAAATACTACCTTTTCAAATTAATTATATGTAAAATTAACATGGAATTGTTGGAAAATAGTTTTTTCTGCTAATGGAAAAGCTGTATTTTTGCTAAAACTTTGATGTTTGAAGTTATTGTCATGGAAATTCAATGCATGTATAGTTATGAAATGAATATGGCAAATCGTTTTATTCTTTTGAGATATCAGCCAATTAGAGCTGTTATTGAGGGCCAAATATGTCAGTTTATTTATTTATTTGAAAAAGTCCCAAAAATGGCACTGAGGCTTTTAACATTGGATGACTGCCAAACAAGTAAATCATAAGTATTAACAAAATATAAAATAATAACAGAAAATTGAATAGATACAAAAGAACATGAGGAATTGGACCGGGACTTAGCGATATGTTGACGGGGGAGATGGGACTAATTTGCAGACCTGGTTAGTAAGGAAAGATTTGAAAGTGGAGAGTGACGAGAAGAGATCCAGGGAGGGTTAATGCGAAGCCAGGGCGTTAAAAGTTTTTGGATTGCGGTAGAATAGGGAACGCAGGGATATTGAAAGACGACATTTGGGGATGTTAATAAGAGAGCCATTGCGTGTGGTACGGGGAGGAACATGAAGTGGGAAGAGAGGAAGAAGGATATTGGTGCGGAGAGAGCCCCTCCAGACGGAGACAGACATGACGGAGAGAAAGGTGGGGGATTCCAAGTGAAGACATGATAAGTTCTTGTGTACAATTTCTGAAGGAAGGAATTCGATGACGGGCAATGGCGAGAAAAGTTAATAGGTCGATTAAGTAGTTTCAACATTGTTGGGCAGGTGGATGACCAAATTGGGGCACAGTATTCTAAAATGGGGAGGACATTGCCAAAGAATACCGCCCGGAGAGCAAGGGGATCATGAATGTCGGTGTGGCAGTAAAGAAGGCCGACAACTGACATTGCCTTCCTCGTAATGTTATTAATATGCTCGTGAAAGTTAATTGGAGTCACACACTATGCCTAGATCACAGTGGGAACTGACATAAGAGATTGGGTCCAGTGATAGAGTGTAAGAATACGATAGGATTTTGTGTTTCAAGGAGAAGGTCATCACAGCTGATTTTGAGGGGTTAATACGAAGCTGCCAAAGGGAGCACCAGGCGTGAACGAAGGAGAGGGCAGATTGAAGGACATTGGAATCGGAGGGGCTATCATCCTGCCTGAAAATTTCAGTCATCCGCATAAAGTACAATGTCACATCCCAACGGGAGAACTCAGTCAATGGTATCATCAATGTAAAGTGTGAACAGAAGGGGGCCGAGGACGCTGCCTTGAGGAACCCCTGAAGAGACAGGAAGGTGATTAGATGACATGTCATCAATTAAAACATGCTGAAACCGAGAGTTAAGGAAACTATGGGTTAAGGATAAGAAAGTACCATGGATGTTGTACCTGAGCTTAAGTTTATGTATCAGCAGGCTGTGGTTAACTGAGTCAAAGGCCTTAGAGAAGTCAACGTAACAAACATAAAGTTGTGAATTAGATTCAAAAGCATGTATGATATGGTGGTGCAAAACAGCGAGGTTGGTAAGACAAGATCCACTGGGGAGAAAGCCATGCTGATCGGGGGAGATGAAGGGTAGGGTAAAGTGAAGAAGACGATCATGGATGATGCGTTCGAAAATAATTGACAACACGGGTAGTATAGAGATAGGTTGGTAGTTCTTAACTATGCCTTTTGCGCCAGATTTCAAAATTGGAGTGACATTAGAGTATTTCCATTGCGAAGGGAAGCAGCCACTTGATAAAAATCTGTTAAACAAGATGGAAATAGGTATATAGAGTGATGTAGCAGTGCGGTTGAGGAAGAGAGACCCCACATTATCCGACCCAGTGGATTTAGAGCAGGATAGCGTGCTTAAGTACTTGAAAACTTCCTGAGGGGTGGTTGAAATTGAGGAGAGAGAATGTGAGCACAAGGATTGAATCAAGGGGAGAGGAAAGGTGGGTGGGCATGGTTGAAGTTGGAGCCAAAATAGTCATTAAAGACAGAGAGGCGGTCATCACCAAGGATATTCACAGTATTATATGTTAGGGAAGCAGGGGTTCTATAGACATGTAGTGCATATTCTCCTCGGGCTGCATGTGGCTTCTCAGGCTGGGAAGAGTATTCATGAAAAAATATATATTCATTAATTAATCTACTTACTTAGTATCTTGCTTTTACTTTCCATTTGTTGAGGCATGTCAGTGGTGAATATTGAGCACATTTGAGGGAAATAACTTAATTGAATCAACAGCTAGCTTTCAGAAGGAAATGGTTTGAGTGCCAGTGGTTGCAAATGTTCTAAACCTCCTTTAGTATGGCTCATTTCAATTTGTGTTATTTCTGGGTGGCCAGCACTCATGAAATCCTTGAAAACTGGAATGGTTAGGAACAATAATATCTCCTTGGAAAGTCGAGGAATATTTCCTGATCATGGTGGAAATTAGAAATTCTCCTATTGTTCCATCTCTTTTAATACAGACAAACTATGGTTAACTTTGTATGCAGATGTATACAATATATGTCATTATACATTATTAATTGATTCTGGGAGGATCGATGTAAGCTGAATTTCAACACAAGTTGAATCCGGATGAAAGTCTATCTAGCACTGTTAAAAACCACCAAGATATACGTTATTTTACTTGTTTTGAGTAAATAATAATGAGTAGTAGTATGTATATAATGACTTTAGCTTTAAAAAACTTAATCAATTATTAAAAATGAACGTATATGTATCCCGTATTAAAACAATAGAAACTACTTAGATGAAAATACATAATTACGATCTCATCAGCCAGATATTGCTAACTCATTTCTGTTCATTCTATTGCACCGTTCACTTCACAGCACTTCAGTACTGTTGCTTCATTTCATTATTTTTTGATCCTTTAATCTCAGCAGTGCCCTTCAGAGCAGTTAAGGACTAGACTTAATTAGAGAATGCAAATAAAAGAACTTTGTGCAAAAATAATTGTGTCTACACCACTAATTTAGTTTATAATTGTGTGTTTAGTGTAATTGACAACCACTAATTAAGTGTGTAAACCTCTCCTTTCTTGGCAACCTACAGCTTTGTTGATGTGATTATTGACCAAGTGACATAGGCTACTTATTTTTTAAACAATGGCTTACCTGGATTAAGCTCCCATTGGTGAAGTCACGAGTATTTTGTAGAGGTTATAGCTTAATTTCTTTTAGTTCAATGATTTTCTATTTATACAAGTTATGTTTATTTTGTGAGGAAAGTAAAAAAATACAGTTATTCTGAGTTTGAAATGAGTAAAGAAAACTTAATTTTTCTATGGGTGTTTTTTAATTTTAACTTAACTTTTAATGAATACAGTTAAACATCATACATACATCACCATACAGCTCATTACAACATATTCAACTTAGCTTCTATGCAATTATATGATAAGAATCACTAACTCTTCTATAAATGAAAATTATTTGGGAAAAATAAAGTTATTTTTTCCTCCTGGACAAAAGAATACAAAACTAAAACAAAAATACTTCGACTAGAAAACTGTCCTGAAAATACTATAACTTCTTGTGTAACAGACTTTTTCTTAATGTATGCATAAGATTTGCTGCACACTAACCAACAATCATGAAATTCTATGGAACTTTTCTTTCCATGTGTACAGTCACTACAAATAGGGTTTATGTGCTCGAGACACATAAATTTACCACACAATTGGCACATGTATTGTGTTTTCCTGTTTTTTGTTCAATCACAAAAATTACTGCATCCAGGAATGAAAACATAGGGTGCTGACACTGGATCCTGCGCAGTAGACATTTTCAACCAGTCTTTTATTCAAAGGCGAATGATTTTGGGAATATTTATTTTGGGAATAAATATTTTGGGATGCTTGGCCATGACAAAGTTGATTATCCAAAAGTTTGTAGGCTAAGTCTTCAATATATGCCCCTCTGAAATCATTTTTATTATTATTAGCCTCAAAAATTATCTGTGAATTTGTGGTAGCGATATTTAGAAGTGTGCAAAAAATTAACTTCCTTTTTTTATTATTTGCTGTAATCAATGATAATTGCAGGTCTCTTTGTTTTAGAATCAATGTTTTTATCATGGTGAAAACTCGACAACAACATAAGAAATTACATTTGGAACATAAGAAATGAGAGTAATTTCTTTTTGAAAACTAAAGTGGAACGACTACTAAGTGGAATATTCTCATAGTGAAATGACTACTAAGCCCCAGCAACACAAACGCAGACGAATGGATGTCTGTGTCAATCAAATGGATACAAAGTAATAAAATGCAGAACATGCACGGTCTTAAACTCGCTGAGTGGCATGCAGTCTCAGCGTAGCTTAAGTAGTGGTGCAGGTCTCAGAGACTGCAACTCACTCTCATGCTCTAAGTCTACATTTGTCCTAATTTCTTAGTATACGAAAGGACAGATTTTACTGAGATGTATACATTAATGGACGGATGTTTGCATAAGTAACTTAAGAATAGAGATGGGTTGAATAACATTTTTCTCGAATTCGAATATCTAATATTTTTTGGAATATCGAATACTGCATGGGCGTTTTTTAAGAAGATCATAAGAATGTGGAAGATTTAATTATTATTAGTATTTTACTTCATAAATCACAAACCTTTAATTAAATAAAGAAATCCCAATTATTTTAAAAATTGAATTTGTAAAATGTGTCATCATGCAACGAGGAATCAAAAAAAGGACCAACCTACCTCGAGACCATTTGAAAATTCATTCATTTGCTTTTTCATGTAATTCACCTGAAGTTATTATGGATTATATATATTTATACTTACTTAACTTGAAAGATGAAATTTTGTTTGAAATATTAATTAATGAATTTGTCCCAGCCAAGTATGGTAGACCAAATGCTTTGTAACATGTAAGACCCAACCGATGACTGCGAATTTAAAAAACATTACAGTCAATTCGTGTTATATATTCGAGAGGGTGAAATTATTAATTTGTGTTCTCCAATGAAGAGTTCTCGGGTTTCCAGCCGAGTAATGGTGTTAAACTGCACCGACGTTTCGATGACGTAGTCTGCCATAGTCTTCAGGGTGAAGACGAAGAAGGGCTTCAATTTCAGGATCATTCACCCTGAAGGACTACGTCATCGAAACGTCGGTGTAGTTTAACACCATTACCCAGCTGGAAACCCGAGAACTCTTCATGCTAAGCATTCGCCGGGAAAGCCTCAGATCCTGTGTTCTCGAGTATCGAATAGTGCAAATAGCTCATTATTTGGGGTATTCGAGAATTCGAACGTCCCATCTCTACTTAAGAGCAAAGTTATAGAGAGCGAAGCAGATGTGCGGTCTCAAAGACTACTCCCGGAGTGTTAAAGGCTGCTGAGAAATTTAAAAAAAGGGGAGGATGACAAAAGTTGCAAACTTGCCTCGACGTGTACTCAATGATAATAGAAATGACATAAATGTGTATTTAATGCATTTATCAATATTATTAACTTTTTTTACCCCATGTAAAATGACTGTACATTGTGGTTGAACTGACTTGTGCTATACTTCTGAACAACTAGTCCTGGGACCAATAAAGGTCTTATCTTCAATAATTAAGTGGCTATGCATTTTCATGACGTGTAACAATTGCATTGAATTCTCAGGAATTAACAAAACTTTGTAAATTTTACTTAAGAGTATTTATTGTACGACTGATTTCGTTGAATAGTTGACATAAATTTATTCGACAAAACCAGTCGTACAATCAATACTCTAATTAAAACTTACAAAGTTTTGTTAATTCCTGAGCATGGAAAAGTTTTGCAAAGTTAAGGCTGAAACTTTTGAATTTGTATTGAATTTACAGGATGGGACGAAGAATGACCGAGAGGTGATGGATCTAGACAGAGCAGCATCAGCTAATCAGATGCGAATGAATGCCGATCCTTTTGAAGTGATGCTGTTGAATATGGGCTACCGAATTTCCCCTTTGAATGGAAATAGTGGGGAGGGACCTGATGGTGATGCAGAGGGAACGTCGAGTGGAGCTGATGCAGGAGCTATCAACTGCCGCCCGAGCTAGTACTAAATTCCTCAGTGCCTGTTCACAATATTAGTGATACTGTGAGTTGAACAAGGACAAATACACATTTGAAAAAACTCAGGATCATGAGGTAGTGTCACAAAGCTGCAATATAAGTGAAATGGCTTGTAATAAAGTAACAGTTTAACATTGTATAGTTTCGTTTGTGTGTGCGCGTATATTTCTCAAATTTACAACTATTCTGATGTGATTCTTTATGTTAATTAAATGTAATTTATTCTTTATTTTTTAAGTTGATGTGTTTCTTAAGTTTGTATCATGTTTTCTTTATCTTTTCATAGTTATTATTCAAGTTGATGTTTGTTTGTACTGTGAACATAAGGTTAAGGAAAGAAATGAAACGTTTCAAAGGATTGCTTGTTGTCTATGACAACCTATTGTAAATTACAATACCTCTGTAAATTTTGATGTATCCATAGGATGATCCTAGTTCTTATAGACCCCTGCAAAAATTATTTTAGTTTAGTGTTAACGGGCCTTGTCGTAATTGTCTCAGAAATGTGTAATGTTTCTCATTAAAATTGAATACATTAAAGAAAAGATCTCCATTATCTAATAAATTTTTGATTTTTTCATTCTTTTCAGAATTCATGTAATTTGTATAAAGCTCTTTTTGTCCTGGATATTAATGATGGCATTTACCCTTTACTCATACAAAACATATGTGGCACAGCATTAAAGAAACTAGGTTTTGTTAAACGTATAATAAGAAGGATGAAAAAGTCAAAGAGAGATGCTACCTCACTCTGGTTAGGCCACACCTCGAATATGCCGTGAGCATTTGGGATCCTGGTCATAAAGATTTAACCAAAAACATTAATAAAATACAAAGGAAAGCAGCATGCTTCATTAAAAACTGCTATGAGCATACATATAGTATCTAAAAACTTTTAGGGGGATTAAGGTGGGAGCCCCTAAAGACTTGGAGGCTACACGCTAGGCTTAGGTTGCTTGAGAAATTCAGAACTGATATGTTTCAGAATGACACACACAATTATATCATGACTCCTCACTACATCTCTAGGTCTGACAGATGCTATAAAAGATACACTTCCAAACAAATAGGTACAAAAACCCGTTCTTTCCACACACAATAAGCGACCACAGTAAAAATTGAGCTCCACTAAATACACTCCTATAATACATGTCACCATTTTATCTCCCAAAAACTTACATCTTTACATGGCTGGTGACCTAACACCCCCTGCTACACGCCCATACAGCGGCTCGCAGGGTTTTCTGTAGATGTAGAGTGCAAACTAATTGTTAAATAGCTCATCCTATATAGAATTGGATAAATTACTGTAATTCTCATTTCAGGTGAATTACTGTAGTAAATTTGAAAGTTTTGTAATTTGAAAGTTACTGTAATATTCTGGTAATTTATAATTTTCTGGAATTAATAGCTAATAGAGGATTTCATACAAAAGCCAGTAGCAAGGGTTAACGGCATATAAACTATTACTATTGCTACGTAAATGCATTGGAAATAAGGAAAATTAAAAAGCAAACATGGCAGCCCAAATGCAAATTGGTGTTCGTTAGTTTGGTATTAGAAATTTTTGTTCAAACCATTAAAAATGATAGCCTTTCAAATATTCCACAAATGAGTTGGAAGTGCCTTTATTTATTATTAAGATTGTATTAAATGAAAACGGAATTGACTTCAAAGTAAATGTTTGGATTATATTGGCATGGAATATATAAGACAGCTGAATATTACCGAAAATTACGGTAACTTTCAGGAGCTGAGGTAAATTTCGTAAAATACCACTGTAATTTATGAAAATTACCGTGGTATGGCCCATCACTAACCCTATGGGCAGGATTATGAAAGGCCATCAATTACCAACATGGAACTTGACTTACAGGATGAGTCATGCTTCTAGGAAGGAGCTACCAATTACACAAATGTGAGTCATCCACATTGAAATGTAAGTCTGACTCTAGGCCCAGAAGTATCTTTAGGAGAAACAGTTCGACTCAAAACATGATTCCTTGAAAACTACATGGTACCCTTGATGAGAGGTTGCAGTTGTACTTGTCATAAAGGACACTTGTGTTCCCCCATCCCTTTCTAAGGTCTTTTATTTTCTACAGTCCGGTATGCTTCTTGTATCGGATACTAGGTCTGTTCATCAAAAAAATTACATCTATGTACTTTTGGCTTAAAAAAATAATGGATAATCATCGTATAGGCATAGAAAAGAAAGATTGAAGAGACACATAAGCCTTAATTCCCTATACCTCTCTAAGAGTAATTTAGTTTTATTTCCCGGAATACATTTTCATATCAAATGTATTAATTAAAAAATAGCTGCCACTTTGTTGAGGTAAATTAGAAATAAATTTGTACTTATAAGTGAAAATTTCTTGAAATGCTATAGTGTGCAAGTAAAGATGGGCCATTCTGAAAATTACCGTGGTATTTTACATAATTTACGGCAGCACCTGAAAATTACCTTAATTTCCGGTAATATCACTTCCATCTCATATTTTTCATACAGATATATTACAAGCATATTATTTTAATTAAAGTCTAAACACAACACAATCTTAATTATAAGTAAAGGCATGTCCAACTCTTTTGTGAAATATTTTTACACATGGAATATTTGTGGGGATATCATTTTCAATGGTTTGAATGAAAATTTCTCACACCAAAATAAGAACGTCAGATTGAGTCAGAGCCGCTGTGCTAGTATTTAAATTTTCTTTATTTCTGACACATTAACGTAGCAATAACAATGGTTTAAATGACTTTAACCCTTTCCTATTGGCTTTCCTATTAAAATTCTTTAATAGCTATTAATTGCCGAAAATTAAAAATAACTGGTAATAGTAATTTTTCTCAAATGAAAATTACAGTAATTTACCCATCGCTATGCACAAGTACAGAATAAGATAGCAGTCAAGCTTTCCTCTGATATTCCAATTAAAATACTCATGAAGAATAGCCTCCTCCTCCTCCTAGCCATTTGCCATTAGAATGCATACCTCTGCCTCAAGCCTCCTCACCAGATTTTGCCACTTTATAATATTTTACAATTTTCTACTAGCCAACCAAGCCCTACGTCTACAAACTACCCTGAGAGCCACCATATGGGCATATGGCAGGAGGTGTTAGGTCACCAGCCAAGTAAAGATGTGAGGTTTTGGGAGGTGAAATGGTGACGAATATTATATAAGTGTATTTAGTTGAGTTCAGTTTTTATTGTGGTCACTTACTGTGTGCCGAAATAATGATTTTTGTACTTATCTGTTCGGCAATGTATCTCTCTTATTTTATCGCTTCTGTCAGACCTAGAGACGTAGTAAGTCATCATGATGATATTCTCTTGTGTCCCTCTGAAACATACCCGTACTGAATTTCTCAAGCGACCTAAGCCTAGTGCTCCCACCCACCTTACTCCCTCTATAGTTGTGAGACACTATATGTTCGCTACTAGCAATTTTTTACTAAGCTTGCTGCTTTTCTTTGTATTTAATTAATTTTGGTTACATCTTTATGACCAGGGTCCCAAATGCTCCCTGTGTATTTGAGGTGTGGTCTATGGACACAAGAGCTGACTTGTATATTATTCAAAGTTTCTAGGGAAGCTAGAATCGGTTCGGTATTTGAAATCAGTAATGCATTGCCTCCTAGTGAGGTTTTGAAGGTGATCAACTAAGTACTCAAATATGAGGATAGGTTGGTGATGGACAGTGAGTTTGAAATCATCTCCTCCAAAGCTAACACTGCTGTTAGTTTACCTATCAATGCATCTATGTCTCTACTGGCCTTGGTAGAATCCTTGTCCAATAATTCCAAGGTCATGGGTTTGGGCCCCACCTCAGTGGAATTTTTGCCACCTATGGTAGAGTAGCTTGTGTCTGGCCATGATGAAAGGGATGAGAGAACATTAATGTCTTATTCCACCCAGGTAAGATTAGAAAGGTTAGAATTGACAAATATCACTCACTTTCGTCAGTCTCACTTGGTGGTATTCCATCATTAAAAAAATTTCAAGATGTCAACTTTTACTAAAACCACTCAATTTATTACAACGACCCAGGTTTCGATGTGCATTCACATCATCTTCAGGTAAATGGAGGCCGATGTGCAGGCCTTATATAGTAAACAATACCAGGCGGGGAAAGGGGGGGGGGGGAAAGAACAATGCAGGGGGAGGGTGGTCACGGGAGGGTAGGGAGGGGGGCTAGGAGGACGAAGTGGAGGGGATTAAAGCTTTGAGGATGGGGGAATAGGCAGGGAGCATACATTCATTAACAAGAAATTTATCACTGTAAACTTGGTTTTTAAAAATTTCTAGTTGTTTTGTATTTTTGTTTATTTATTTTGTAAAAATTTCTAGTTTGTATGCTCCCTGCCTATTCCCCCATCCTCAAAGCTTTAATCCCCTCCACTTCGTCCTCCTAGCCCCCCTCCCTACCCTCCCGTGACCACCCTCCCCCTGCATTGTCCCTCCCCCCCCCCTTTCCCCACCTGGTATTGTTTACTATATAAGGCCTGCACATCGGCCTCCATTTACCTGAAGATGATGTGAATGCACATCGAAACCTGGGTCGTTGTAATAAATCGAGTGGTTTTAGTAACAGTTGACATCTTGTAATTTTTTGAAGAATTGACAAAAATTCAAGAAGCAGAAAATTGTGCTTTTGTCCAGGAAGCTGATGGTGCATGTTCTCTATCCTTGTCTAGGAAACCTGTTTTCCTTTTATGATTTTCAGTGATTTCTTCACCATTAATTGTGGTAGTTAAGAAGCAGCATTCAACCAGTACAGAGCTATAAAATGATAATCAGTCCAAGCTCAACTCTCTATAAGTTCATTTCCCTGACATCAAGATTCTTAGCATTTAGTTTGAGTGAAGAAACTGTGATTTTTAACTACTAAGAAAAAATAGGGTTAATTATTGTATGCATGAGAAAGAAGTGGAGCGAAGCAAGCACTATTCCATCACAAAAGCTAAACCATGGCTAAACCTGTGAAAACAGAACAAAGAGGAATATTCAATTAAGTCATTAACACTGGATAGCCACAAATTAGATGGATGATGATGCAAGAAATATTGAGAAAGAAGTACCTTAATGAGTATCGTTAGAATGAACACAAATACCTGAAAAGGAGAGGAAGAAATGTGGTTGCAAGAAATATTGAGAAAGAAGTACCTTAATGAGTATCGTTAGAATGAACACAAATACCTGAAAATTTTCAATTTTCCTTAAGGAGAGGAAGAAATGTGGTAACAAAATGTCAGAACATTCACTCTGGGATCACAGAAAAACGAGAGGTTTTCTGTAAGAAGGCACAGGTGAATCGAGAAACAGGACGTCACATGAGTATTCTAGTACCTAATTAAATGAGAGAACTTCAGAAAAAGGACATTAGAGATGAAACCGTACAACTGCCATAAGGCAACGAAGGGTGGAAAATTATCCACCCTTCGTTACGAGAGGAACAAAGGCTGATATTTCCGACTAGCCGGCTTGAACGTACTAATCGTGTCGTGCTTTTTATTGCATAGCACATACAAAGATAACATACTGGAGGTAGTTACTTACATTCGGCGAATAGGTGGATTTTTCGCTGAGGGGTCCCGACTGAAAAATTTTTTTACCCCCAAAATATATCTGCTTTTCAATGAACCTTTAATGGTAGAAAGTGCACGGAATCGGCCTTAAAATGAGGTATAAAGTACTCCGGTACGTCGTCTGAAGCGGGAGTAATCGGAAGTGGAATGTGGGACCCCTCATCGAAAAATCTACCCGGCGAATATTTCAGATATTTATTTTGGTTCAACCGTGCACACATTGCTTTAGTCCATTAAGACTTAATCTTGCGTAATAAATTGAGCTGCTGATATCATTTTCAATTAATCACGATGCTGATAAAAATTTGACTAGATACGATAACACCACTAATTGATGCCCGACCCCACGAGTGGCACTTCGATAATTACGGGAAGTGCAGGACTAAATTTTCATTATGTTCATAATGGAGACTATTTCAAGACATTTGGAGCTTCATATTATGTTCACGGAGAAATACAAATGTAGATACTGCTGTGCGGAAACGGAACACTACTAAGGGTGTAATAATGCTGTTTCAAAAGGTGAGGCATATCATTAATGTCATTGTAAGACGCAAACGTAGATTTCAGGAAAGACGCTTCAGCGTAGCGAAAAAGAATACACCCCGATAAAACTAGGTGTTGGTCCAGATTTTATTTCTATGCGCTCCTACATCCTCATCGCAGCCTTGGCAAAAAAATAATTGCGCAAAAATTAATTTTTTAAAAGTAATAAACCCGACACAAGCACGCGTGAATTTCTGCCACAGATTTCAACTAGGTGACCTAGAAATTTCATCAAAATCTAGATTATTGGTCTTAATTTACCTTTATTGACATATATCACATACAATCAAGACCATCAACACAAAACTTACCTGTGTGCAATACATCAGACCAAATCAAACTGATCAAACCTGTGAATTTCCTGTGTCATTTGTTCGAATCGCAGGGATATGGGGGCGATGGGGGCTCATGGGAAAATGAAAAACTGAAAAGCGAAATGATAATTGAAAATTCTCCTACGTGGAAGACGTAAACAACTTTTGCTGTTTATTATTTTATCGGATTCATTTCGTCTCTTTTAATTCATCAGAACAATGCCGTCGAATCGGAGGACCAGGGAGTTATTAGCGCGAGTCAATTTTCCGCTGTATACTTTACAAATGTTGACTAGTCGACACATCCTTGTGGCTGGAGGAGGTGGTTCTTCAAAAACTGGTGTAGCGAATGGCTTTGTGAGTTGATAGATATAATTGCCTTTTTTACATCTTCGTTAAAATTTTGTAATTAATCGGTTACACTTTTCTTTCAAGAATCGTAAATGCGCTTAGCAAGAGCTGGACACATGCGCTAGTGAACTGCAGAATGTTCTCTCAAGTTAAATGTATTAATAAACTCATTTTGCTTCGACAATCGTAAACGTGTAATATTCGTGACATCCTAATATTCCGTGGGAATTTATTGATACATTTTCTTGAATTTTAAAGCCCGTAGAGATAGTTTTTTGCTCAAATAAGAATCATCACTACATGGAGTATTTGATAGCTGGTGACTAATGCCATTTAAGATTTATCTAAGGGAATATTGTTATAACTTATGGCATTTGTCATTTTTAGGAAGAGTATTGTACAGAATTTTAAAAAAATTTGGACGTTTACATCACTTGGCCATTAGAATAATTGTTATTGGACCAGTGTGTCCTTGTGAACTCTAAGCTTAGTGTGGATTTTTGTTTCAGGAAATTTTTGAGCTATCTCATGATGGGAAGCGGTTTGTCGTAGACGAGGTTATCAGACATGAAACGGGTCTCAATGCTGTGATGAATTGTGCTACTTCGGTGGGGTGTGGAAACTCAATGGCTGGACATAAAATTTTATTGGCAGCCGGTCAAGAGGGTAACTGCCAGTTGTACTCAGTTTCAATGGAATTGATGTCCTCCGACGATGAAAAGGACGACACAGGTATTGCATATATTCGTCTTATTTTTACAAGAAACGAAGTGCAATATAGAATCGATGCAAAAAGAGACATTAAAGGGAGATATGTTGTCGGCATTCTTTTTAACATAACATTTTTAACCTTTGTGTAACCCATGGAAGTAATTTTAAAAATGTGCCCATTTTGGAATAAAAGTAAATTATTCCATCATCATCTAGCTATGTAATTACAGTCATTCAAGGAAATAGTGTTTTATAATGGGTGATGGAATCCTAATTGCAGAAATGTTTGTCCCCTTTCCTGATTGCAAATTTGAATTGTAGAACTTTTTATGTGCAGTAGAATTTGATATCTTGCTTCGTTTTGAAACAAGCTATGTTTTTCATGAACTTCATACATGATTTTCGTTATGTAATTCACCTGTTCGGTAATAATCACTCTACCATGTATCTGCTTACTCATTCCTTTTTCTTATACTATTTGAAAGAAAGTCCACCGTAGGGTAGTTTCATGTGTAACTTTTTCATTGTGCCTAGTTGATGAGACAATTACTAAGGAAGGAGTGGTGCGGAGGAGGAGGCATGGATCTGAGACATACTATGGTACGAATGGGCGTGGGCCGACGATGCCGAGTGTTGGTTCCAAAGTGGAAGAAGTAGATGGCAATCGTAACACATGCAGGAGAATCACTTTTGACATCCAGCCTAAAGATTGCATACAGACAGATTTTAGGTAAGTTAATCTTCAAGTAATGCTATTTTGTCTCTTAGTTATTTTTTGTCGGATATTAACTCATATTCTATCTTCCTCTGATATAAGAATTCCATTTTGCAAATGACCTGCCACCTTTCTTTGATTATTCCAGTATTATTTTTATCTTCTTCAGCTTATTCTAAAGCACTGTGATTTAGGTTATGTATGATCTGTATCCATTAAGCTTTCCATCCACAACACATTTTTTCGTTTTTTTTAACATTAGTTGACATTTCCTCATGATGGAATGGTGGTCGCTATGGTCATTATTGATACCAAATCCTGAAACTAGCGAAAGATAGAGCCGAATCTAAAGCTCATGGAACCCTACCATGCAGGAGGGCCTGAAGGGAACTGTGGCATTCTCAGAAGAATTTTTTTGGGACCATATACCTTGAAAATGAAAAAATCAAATTGTACATGTTAACAAATTATTAATTCTTTTATTTTGGCCTCTTTTTAACATCATGTGTTTGTCATGAAGGAAGGGTCCCTCCTATATTCTCACAGGGCTTGCCAGAAATTGTGGATCAGGCCTTGAGGAGAGCCCCAATGTTAATGCACTTTCCCTCAAAATTCTAGCCATGTTGCATTTTTCTTAGGTCTTGGGTGCTATTGTCGCTCGTTATGGAACTTGACTAGCTCATAATCTTAACGTTGGTGACGCCAAGAGTTTAATCGCCCTTTAGTACATCGAACCTTTGTGCGGAATGTATTTTGATTGTCATTGCTCGGAATTTGCCTAGAATGTCTGCTAAAGGTCGTTAACATACTCCAATGTGCAACGACCTTCGCTTTAGCTGATTATCGTCCGCCGACCTATCTCGCCACATGAACGCGCGCGGAAGTCGTTGCTCTTGGAAGTGAAACAGCATCATCTTTCTTCCTTAAGTTTGGACGACGACCTCGAGCGAAAAAAAAAACTAGTCATCCAAAGTCCTCTAATGAATCAGCGATTGCTTTCGCGGTTTCATTTCTGCTATCGTCATATGTGGCGTCTCCTCGGAGAGAGCGGCGAAACAGCTCCGAAACATTTAAAATTAGGTATTTCTTAGCGTCTGTCAAACATTTAAGTATTTTCTCTGTAGGTGACTGAGTCTCTTCGGTCACATATCGCTATTACCTGCCTTCAGAGAAATTGCTAAGCAAGCTTTTTCAATTTGTAAATCAACATGGAATATCGTTCATTCAGGATAGCGCGCCCATGAGCACGTCGCGCGATACTCTTTCGCGTCATATAAATTATTTTCGAAACGGTGCACTGAACTTCTAACAATTTTTTTTGTTTTCATCCTCTCATATTCTTTAAGACGTGGATAGGTTTGAAGACTTTGAGGACTTTGCCAACAAGATTCGTGCTCGTGGACAGTGTCGATGAATTCCGGAATATCGGTGGGGAAAAACTCGCCGATTGAGGGGATGTTCAACCCCTCTAAGCATGGACTAGAAAGATATTTCTATTATCCTTGCCTCTAAGGCTGTTATTGAAATACCGAAATAGAGGTGTATAAACACGATTACGCTCAAGAGGCTATTAGCGGAGGGTGTGGAAGCGATCCGTCATCCGAATGGTCCCGATTGCAAGTCATCCACTTCGCTCCTAGGATGTGATGACATTTTCGTGATTAGTGGTCAACAATCTCACTGTTATATTTTCATTCGGCCACGTTAACATCTATCAGTGCAGATTATCAATAAAAAAAATGGAGCCATGCCTGGGACTTATATAACTTCTTTATCAACTCTTTGAAAGGATCAGAAGTAATTTTACGTGCTATTAGTCTAGTCATTACGCAGGGCTCAATTAATCACGGCGTATAACCACCTCGGAACCGAGGAGCTACAAAAACGATTAGTTGAAAATTTTGCAGCTTTTGCGGCGTTTTAGGAAGATTTATTTGAAATTACGTTCCACGTTCGGATTTTTCTACCGCGCAGAACTTAATGTTATGGTAAAAATATGAGATCAATGCGCATTACAACTGGACCCATCATAAAAAAGGCGAGCATGGTAGTCTGCGGCGCGCGCGTGCCTCATATTTCTTATTGGAGCGCTGGCTGCGTGACTAATCGTAGAAATGGAACGCTTCGTGACTAATTTGCCCTGTACCCTCCGCTTATGTAGAAACAGATAGCGTCATGAATTTTTGTGCTAGCTATCAGCACTCTGAAGGAGTAAAAAGCTGTGGCCGGATACAATTATTCCGCAGCTGGCGGAGTTGTCCGCGACGCACCGTATGTGTAGGGTTGTTATAAGGGTAGAGGTGTACCCAGGGTTTCTGGGACGACCCTAGGCGAAATGGAAAGGGTGGCGCCCTTCACCCCCACCCTTAAAAGTCATGGACCTTGAAACACTTGCTTTTCGTTATGCTGAAAGCTTGTTTTTTCGCCAAAGACGACATTTTTTTATTTCTACACATTTAGAAACAAACTTTTAATTGTTTTATATGGTTTTAATTTGCCACATTGGGCGACTAGTTGCAACTATGTACGTCAATTCCAGATGAAAATATGTCTATTACCTGTGAATAAGGGTTATTATTATTATTTAGGAAAGACTGGTGAAAAACGAACAAATGTCTGTAAACATAGATCAACAATTTTTTTAGATACCAATCTTAGCCAATCCCTCCACTCAATTGGTACATTACTGCATACTGGTAAGCTGTTAATTCAGGGCATCCCTTCATAGTCTCTTTATATGGACATAATAATTTGGTTTCTGATTTTTATTAAAATACAAAATACTAGGTTAAGCAAACTTGTTATTTTACATCATACAAATCTGGAGTGAAATAATATTCTGAAAATCATGACACAGCACCTGTGGTGTAAATATCTTCACTTTTTAAACCAGACATATATCTATTAATGTGACACTTAATAACTGGGCATTCTTTTCCAATGCATAGTCATTTAACTTCAGACATTAAACATATCTCAATTATACTGAGTTATGTGGATTGCTGCATTGGATTTACTTCTCAACCCATTTCTATTATCAGAGATGGAGGATGAAAAAAAGTATTGCCTAAGCGGTTTCTAGATGTACTTAACAGTGGTATTCATGTTATAGGATTGTCGTTCGAACAGTATATGTACCACTAATTAGTGAATTGTGAATTTTAGGTTGAAAATAAGCCAATATGTAATGACAATATTAGAATTTAATTTAACATGATTTCAAAGTTCAGAGCTTTTGGCCATTTTTTTTATTCTATCATAATGCTTTTTCAAGTGCCTACTCTTGCATTTTCAGAATGGTGGCAACCCTATGTATATGTGACCTGTAAATCAATAGGCTCTCTGCAAAATGGGTTTCACCAATGTTTTTCTCCATTAATTCTCCATTGTTATTAGGTTATGTAGGATGAATTGGTTTTGAAGTTCTATCATTACATTTTGTGTAGTCATGGTAAAAAATGTCTTGGATTGTTTGCCTCCTTTATGGGAACTACTCACTTTATATGTATATTACTGAGCAATTATTTGTTTGACCATCAACTTTATCAGTTATATATGGATAAGTTCTTGGCATTGTTCTATAGAACTTTTTCTCAGCTCAGGATAGCAGTACAACGAGAAACTTGACCTGAAAAACTATCCTTGGCTGAGAAAAATTTTCTCTAGGAAATGGCCACTTTTCTTAGGGTAATTGAATAAGTTTGTAACCTGAGTAAACATTGGTACCAATAATTAATAACAATTTTATCACTATGGAACAAATAATTGTTCAGTTATAAATTCCTGAAGAGAGTAGTTCCTAGAGAAATGGAAAAATACTTGGACATTTATCAATATTACCTCTCAGAGAAATAATTAAAGAACTTTAAAATATTTGCCCAGTGGAGCCTAATGCAGAATTAAACAAAAAAAACACTGGTGTAACCTATTTTGTTATGAGCCCATGGGCTCGTATGCCATTCAGTTAGTTATTTGAATATCCATTTCTGCAAATCTGATTAATATTTTTCATTCTGCAATATTGTGGTGGATAGAGTTGTGTTAGAAGTTTCCTGCTACACCACCATAAGGGGTGACTTGTGGTAGCTATTCTGTAGCTTAAGGAAAATGGCCACTGGCAAAGGTTAATTGTGGCATTTTTCTAAGTTGGTAAGTGTATAATCCTCAATTTTCTCAATTTTGGTTTTTTTTGCTATCGTCACTATTAATTAGGAGACTGCAGATGCTTATTTCATGTACTACTGCATACCCAGATAAATTGAAAAATCATGTTAGCTGTTTTCAGCCTCAACTATGTATATGGGTGGGTATCTATTATCACCAAAGTAAAAACACAGTGTGAATTTCCACCAATACTATAAGCATTCAAGTACAAATATTAGCCTTTTCAAATATCTTTGCGAGTGGGCCTTTGTGAGTGCTCGGAACAGATCAATCGGCATCACGGCAGGAGGTGGGGTCTTCTACACCAGGGAGGTAGGGTGGGGAGAGAGGTGCCATGTTTTCTCTTGTGACTTTGTAAGCAAATGGAAACGAAAAACTGCCTCTTTGTAACATCCCACAAGCCGCCACGTGGCCCATTGTGAAGGACAGGAGGCTCAGGTGGTGCTGAGGTCAAAGGTATTAACCTCTTCTTATCACTTTCACTCTGCACTAGGACTCCTTATCTTGACCAGTCTGAAGGGTCATGGAAAAGATCATGCATGATTGCTTGGTCATTGATTCAGAATTGGACTTTTAAAAACAAACAAACAAAAATGCCTGCCCAGGTGGCGGGGTAAAGTCCTCGCCAGTTAAACTGAGGGTCGCGGGTTCGAATCCCGCCTGGGTGAGTTTTTCACCACCCAGGGCATGTATGTATGTCAAGTGCTATTGGTTAGGTCCCTGGAAAACGTGATGACAGGCTTAGTAGCTTATCGAAATTTCAGGGACATACAGGCCAACAGAATCGTCCGGCAAAAAAAAGTCATTACTTTTATTTGTTAAATTAATCAAACAAACAAATTTTAAGCTCATTTTCTGTGAATCATGCCGATTAAAGCGATTCTAAACACCATGTAATTTCATTGATTTCTTACTATTTCCTTGATCGAACAAAGAGTTTTTTTTACGAGATTTTACCATGCTCTTTGGCTAAAACACAATGGAATTGTATGCTATTATGTCTCAAATCAATCAGGAACTAATAAAATAGATGATTAATGTAAAAATATTCCCGATGAATGTTGAGGAAAATATACTTGCCAAAAAGCATTCCACTTATGTAAAGGAAAGGTTGTGGGGTGACGGAAAAATGAAGAAAAGGTATAAGGTTAATAGAAAAATGTGGGTAAAAGGGTAGATTGAAGGAAGATCACCACAACACACCAAGCCAACGAATGCAATGGAGTTGATGCAAAGTGCAAATGCAATGGAGGTTTGGCAACACAGTTAATTGACTCGCAAAGCATACAAGATGGAGGTCTTAGAGCAACTAAATTTTCAAGAGGCTAGGTTCCGTTTACTGCAATTTTGGTGGTTTTTGCGAAGTCACGTGCCCCCTTCCCTCATCCCCCCAAAATTTAGGTCTGCGCTTCAGTGGCAAAGATATTTGAAAAGGATTATAGTTTCAAGGAATCGGCATCTTCCAAAATCTTATTGCCAAGGTCAGTTGTGTTTATAGCCATTTGAAAAAAGGAGAGAGTGTGGGTAGTTTGGTTGCTCTTGGTATAGGAATGGGGTACCATAATAAATATTGGTGGAACTATACATTGTGGTTTTACTTCAGTGGTAAGTGCTTCACTATCAACATAGCTGTAACCAGGGGTACCGATCCTTCTCAAAAGCTAAAGCGCAAAACCCCTCTCAAAAATCTTATTTCCCCCACTTATATTTTATATTGTTTCAAAATCCCTTATTACCCCTCAAAATATTTAGATTGTTTCAGAGAAACTTTTTTCTCACTTGTTATGATAATGATATAACTATTTATGTATAATATTTTATTTATTTCCTTCTTCCTTGAAAAAAGTATTCCAAATCTTACCCCCTCTGCCCTAAAAATTATATTTAGAAATCCTCAGATTATGTTTGCCACTCTCGTTGTCCAGATTTTTAAATTCTATGTTATATGTTTTCCCCCTTTGTTATTAAAATAATTTTTCAAAATTCCTCTCCCCCCAAATTTCAGTGGTGTAAGTAACATCATGTAACCCCCGCATAGGCACCCCTGGATGTAACTTGTGGTCATTGTATGAAAAACATGAAAAAATACACCCAGATGTTGTGCAATGATAAATTCGTGCACAGTGTATATTTCTGACTCCTGGGGATGAAGATTTATCTAAACTTATCAGTTTGATTGAATTGGATTTTGGGGAGGCAACCTACAATAAGGTCATTTGCACCATAGGGAACAGATAAGGGAGGAAGGGTGGATAGAAACACAGCATTGGCAGTAGCCTGCACTTAACGAAAGGCACCAAAGGGACCATGGTTTAACACCTCATCCATTCGAGAGAGTTCAGTACTTGAAAGTACCCTCCACAAGACACTCAAGTAGGGATCAGGTTTCCTCTGAAAAACACCCTCCTCTGCAGCGATTTGAACTCTGGCTGCCCATTTGGTTAGCCAGTACTCTAGCCACCACACCAACCCAATCCCCCTTATCAGTTTGAGCAGATTCTCTCATTCCCTGAGCTGATTAGAATCAATGGAGTCTGTCTTTTTTGTCAGCATTACAATATATGCATGCTAACTTTTGACTATGTTCTTCTCTTACTTTCAGTAAAGGTGAACCTCTCCAGAGGGTAGTGAGGCTTGGACGAAACAGTCAGTTAATGGCAACTGGTGGCACAGATGGACATGTTCGTCTCTGGAAGTTCAACAGTTCAAATAAGGCAAGTCAAACTGATGAGGAGGCATTTCCACAGCCAAGTCTTCAGTTTGATCTTGCAGCTCACTCCAAAGAAGTTGATGATTTGGCCCTGAGTCCTGATGATAAATGGGTAGGTTAATAGAGGATACTTCTTTTGAAACTCTTTTTGTTCAAGCTAACCTTATGAATTGAAGTGGTGCTAGAGAACACTTAAAACTTTCCAGGACTAATTCCATGACTGATTGTAAGATTAAGTTAGTGTAACCTTCAACTTAAAAAAAGGGATTGTGAAAAATGAAAGTGTAGCATTTGGGCACATTATTGAGGTGAAAATAGGTTCGTCC
Source organism: Ceriagrion tenellum (assembly GCA_963169105.1). Taxonomy (NCBI): domain Eukaryota; kingdom Metazoa; phylum Arthropoda; class Insecta; order Odonata; family Coenagrionidae; genus Ceriagrion; species Ceriagrion tenellum. The sequence goes on along the minus strand of OY720642.1, from coordinate 91,944,877 downwards.
TTCATGATTATTAATGTGAGGCAAAACATTCACCACTACCTATGGTGGTGCTTGATTTATAAAAATCCTGGGCTGGAAAGTGTACTAATGGAAAGGCTATGCAATTTAAGCGATGGTTGAGATATTGTTTAAAAATGCTTTTTTCTTTTTATTTTTTGTCTTGTTCATTATTATCCATTTGATGTGAAATGTAATGTATTCTTTGCTCACAACTTGGTTTTCTTGATGGTTTTTACTTTTTTATCTTAAACTGGTAATTACCCGTGTATGTGCAATACAGGTATTTATGTATTTTGTGTTGTAAATAAATAAATAAATGCTTTGTTAATATATGGTTAAACTCAGTGAGTTCAGGTGTGACTTCGTGGAATTAAATCATGGTGCAAAGAACACTTTTCATCAACTTATGGTTATTTGATCAATCTGTAATTTGGAGCATATATTTAAAAAAACTCAGTCCTACAATTTCCTGATTTGATTAAAACTTGTATAAATTAATTCTGAATAAATGAATTTGTATGGATTCATGAGATGCTTGTGAGCTGAGAAAGGCTTTTAATTTTGAAAACTGTGCCTTGTTGATAAAAGTGCTGAAAGTTCCCTGTCCTTATGTATCTCTTTCCATCTTAAAATTAATTTGTCTGTGTTGAATATTTTATAAGTTTCCAAGAACAATTTTTCTGGCAATCACTACTGAACCTGCAGCAGATCACATGATAATCATTTACTATAGAAAAGAAAATCATGGGTACCAAGGGTAAAAGAAGTACCGTTGACCTTTTTTATGAATGGGACACATCACTGTGGTTTCCTTTAATGAACTGAGTGGACCATATAAAAGTTGATTGATGATAAAAATTGTTCTGATATTAGTTGATTGATGGCACACTGATGATAAAATGATTTCTCATATTCATTTGCTTAAACCATTGTTTATAGTTGGTGAGCATCTCTAAAGATGGTTTGGCTATAATTTGGGACACCAAAACAGGAAAACAGTTGAAAAAGTTGACGTGGGACATTCCAGAAGGAACTAAATATCTTTTCAAACGTTGCAGGTATGGATATATGTGTAAAAATGTTATTGATTAAAATAATGTTAGTTGTGTACCATTTCCTTGATGATGTGGACTCTTGCTTCATTTGCTTACCGCCAATTAATTACAGCCTCATTGAATGCCATCCTCGAATGTATGTTTTTAAAAATGTGTTTCTTTGCTTAGTAGTAATTTTTTCAATGTGAAACTGGCAGCCCCAATGCTTGTTTTGATATTAATTGGGCAATGCAGCTCCTTTTGTTGCCCAGGACTCTATGTGATGCTGTTCTGTTGATGAATTTTACTCTGGATACTGTTGAAAAATGAGCAACTATATTTTTGGGAATGGAGGCTAGTTTATAGTTGGCATCACCTTATTTTGAATGAGATTCACCTCCATTCCTCCAGTATTCATACTTAAGTATACTATTGGCCCTATGTGAGAAGATCTATTGGTAAATGCCATCTGCATTTGGTTGCATCTAGATATATACATGACAGGCAGTACCTCTAAGTATCTATTTTGTTGTTATTGTTAATATGAGGTAATTTTTATTATGTAAATTTTGTCTGTGAGAAAGAAAATGGAGGAGTACTCATGTATACTTAATAATGGAAAAACTCTGATGCCAGAAAAATTGTATCACAGACATTGCTCATACCCTGGCACCACCCATGGACTGTGAGCATAAAAGATGAGACTGGCTAAACTTGGAAGTTGGATGTTCACCATCAATCGTATCATATGGTGGTAAATGCCTCTGTAAACATCAATTAACTGTTCTCATTATTGAAGTTCATGTTTATGTTGACAAAAAATCATTCTTGAGGACTAGGATTTCTTTAAGGCAATCCTGAATATAATTAACTTGCATTTTGAAATAGATAACATGTTGGATTTATGTTTTTCCTCACATATTATTGTGATTCAGAGTGGTAAATGACTTAATGCTTACTGACTTAATGTGTCATTTCTAGGAAGGAGCTACTTTTAAATCAATGCTTCACACTCTGCTTCTTTTCTGAAATAGCTGTCAAATAAGAGGCTGCGCATCTTGCGTGAGTTCAAGTCCCCTAATCACCTCTGCCCATCTTGCAAGGCACCCTGGGATATGAGTCAAATCTCCAAACCCCAACTCTGTTTCCCAGTTAAAGGAGCACAGTGGTCCAGTGGTTGGGAGCCTGTCTGATGCCTGAGGTCATGAAACCTCAGTCCCCCTTGTATGGCACTCTTGCACTTAAAATCACGTGTACACTTTACTGCACTTCAAGCTATATGTACTCTGCATTTGCTCTCTATAGGGGCTTAGTTTATCAGCTACGTTTATTTGTGCAAAATTTACTCTGCTGCCAGGGGTGCATACTCTTAATGATATGAACGGGGACTAATTTCTTTTAGAGATGCAATCTCTGTTACCAAATGAGATAAAAATTTTGAAAATCATTATATTCTCAGAGGGGCGAAAGCATGAGGTGGCTGCTCTTGACCTTTTTCAAGGAATTAGGTGGGGAATGTGGTTTAACTTATTGGTTATGAAATGCAATAACTTGGTGATTGTCATAAATTCTTAGATGGAGTTTCTCATAATTTTAATAATAAGGCGTCTTTATTGGAGCAAGATTGAGACCGAAGCAGTCCCTTCTTCCATCTAACCCCTCGTCAGAGAAATGCATGAAATAAGTGTGAAGATAGATATATTTATATATTTGTTGGAAAAATGTTAGGAAGTAAGGAGGTGATATCCTTAACGAAAAACCCACTGATGGAAAACACTCACACATGAAGGGGAGTGTGAAAAATCTGCAAAAACCTACAGACAGATTAAGCTAATGTAACACGAACGAAAAATGCATGAAATACACATGAAATGATAATAATAATAGTAAAAGGGTAATTTATGCATAGCTGCCAAGTTAAAAATTACTAAATGAGTAATAAGGGAATAAAAATAAATAAATAATAAGAAAGTAACAATAAATAAATATATAAAAAGTTATATAAAAGAACAAATAAAATAAAGATTAATAAATAAATAAAATTAAGATAACGTAGGAAATAAATGAGAAGATATCTCACGAGATACATCATGGGTAAAATTTTCTGTTAGTTATGTCTTATTAATGCATACAGTAAAACCTCAAGTTTACACCCTTTAATTTTATGTCACTCTTGATTTGGTGGTGCTACCACGGACTTAGATATTACAGGACTGGACACTACCGGTCTATGGTGTCACCGCTACTGTCGCTGCAAGGAAACTGTACGTAGAGATGGCAGCACAATTACATGCCCTTAGAAGCTGTGAATATCTAAGGTGAACATGTGTGAAGAGTGGGAGAGATAGTGGATAATTTCGAAGCAAGATCTTTCTGAGTGTTTAACTTTTTAGAAATAGATTTGCACATTAACTAGTAATGCCAGGGCATCATTGTATCGCTCGATTTTATTAATGAAGCACTGCGAGTGCACAAAGAGTCATAACTAGCAGAGAGTCATCACTAACTTTCTTCAAAGTGCCAATATCACTTTCCCATGTTTCGAACATGGAAGTGCATTGGTTGCACGCATAGTGAACTATTATGTAACCATGAGACTAAGACAATTCTCTGCCCATCAGAATAGAGAGGCTGCAAAGGAAAATTGCCGAAAAAAGAAAGTGGCAAAATTAACAAAAACCTAATAAATCATTTGAATGTATTCCTGTTTGGTAATTTAATTTGGGAATTATTAATTTTTTGGTACATATTATCATGGATTCCTTTTTACTCTGTTATTCATAATCTGACTAGCGATTGGCACGCCTTTAACCTATTTAGTTTTGTTTGCTTGTAAGTAACGCATGTAGGAACTGTAGCTACCCTCTTCAATGTTAGGCTAAGAAATAAATGCCAGAAAAGTCCAAGTTGTGCAACAAATATTGTCGACTACCGCAGTTTCTGAAGTTTACTGTTTATTGAGCTTATTAAATTAGAGTGACAATGTTCTGCTCTGGATTTATAAATTCGGCAAAATCTTACAAATGTATGTTAAATTTCTGTACGAAGTTCGATGCTAATACGTTCTCCACTTGTTAATGCTCCCCACAAGTGACCAACGTTCTGATGTCGTTGGTGGTGTTTGAGTAGGTAGCTGTTTTCAAATACTGTCCCTTATATTTCATGAATCTAAGGTAGGTTCCACAATAATTTTAAACTTTCATTTATCACTGATACATACTTATTGATGCGTCATTTCGGGGCCAATTCCATATCGAGTTGCAGTAAGTCGGACATGAATGTTTCGGGGCATCTGTTGTCTAGAGCTAGCTGTACATTGGTTGGGCCTCAATCTTGAATTTTAAGGGCATAATTTGGGTTTTCTCCCATTAAGTGTTCCATCAAAACGATGATCTTGGGTGAAGCAGACGATTAGTGGTCCAGTGGTTTTAGGGATGGGAAGTCAACGAGTAGTATTTCGATTTGTCATGCTCTAATTTAGGCCTCGTTGCTCTTATTTCGGTTATCATAGTATTTGAAAATTGTACTTCATTCTAATCCTAAAATATCAAGTCAATTCTATGCTGATGTACTGAAAATCTCATTCCCAACTGCGACTAGAAGGTTAAATGCTAGGGTGAGTAACTGTGCTGCCATCTATGGTGGAAACCTTTTAAAGCGACATTAACGGCGACATTGTTTTACATGGCAGGTATAGGGCAGTTGCAGTGGGCTGGGTGCAACATTAAGATTCGGCCAGGAAGCATATGGTATTGCAATAGTGAACTTGAATTTACCAAGTTTCTCTATTTCATTTATTTTTTGTTTTTAAACTGTCATAGCTTAGTCCTTATGGTCAAATTTTCCCCAATTTTATGCAGCTTTTCAATATTTTTTACTGTTAGTGGGCAAAGCTATTGAATATGCCAGCCAAACCCAACATACATATAATCAAGCATTTCTAGATGTGCTCTTCATCTCCTCCTATACACTCAGAAAATGTTACCAAATGCTCAGTCTTTTGAAACACATGCCATTATTTTGGCTATGTTAGTACAAGCATCTCATAATCTGTATAATTCACATATCTTATATTTGGAGACTGATTTGTTCATTTTGTCTTGTTCTACTGTAGTTATGGGGATGATATTTCTAAGTCTTACGTGGTGATGATGTGGTGTTCAATATATTGGTCTTGGATATCGCGGAAGCCACCAGAATGATATGTGAAACATGTCTGAGTATGCCTCTCATTAAGTAAGCCATTCAGAAATTCAGTGGCCAGTGGTCCAAAATGGAGGAAATGCACTTTTATATCTAATGATAGTAAATGTCAAACAATATTTGGAAAAATTAACCAAAAGTTTTTTTCATATCTTTTTTCATTTCGCTGTTGTCACAGCCACATGATTACTCTAGGAAGACCTTACCCAACCAAAATGCTTCTGGTGTCATCAGGGGTTTTTCGATTAGGCGTACCAGGCACTTACTTTTCTCGAATGGAAAATTTTTGTGGAAACCTTCTCCCAGATTTTCTTTACAGCTAGCTAATGTTTTGGTTATCATTTTAAGATTTCAAACTCTACGAGCCTAGTTGCTTTAGGCACCTTAGCATTGTGCCTTCAACCACAGAACTCTCAAATTCTTAGTTTTTCATTAGGATTGGATATAAGGAGGTTAGTTTTGGGGGTGGAAAGCAGGGAGATGATAATGAGGGATGCTACCACAATGATTAGTGCTTTCAGCTTCATGAAGTAAATTGGGGCTTGGGTGCTGTATATGTACATTATATATTTTCCACTCAAACACAGCAACCGGTGAAAAATAGACATGCAACTTAGCTCATATATTCAATGATAGTTTTAGAATTTTTTAACTATTCATATCATATCATTAATGGTCCATCATGATTATGTTTCCATGCATACAGTGGTGTGGAAAATTGCTTATGTGCTACCTGTGATAGAACTGCATAAAGAATTCTTTTTCACGAATTAGATCTAGGGATACTAAGAAAACAAAATGTCATTCGTTAATTAAAATGATTTAAAGCAAGTCAATTTCTAATTCAATGGTAAATATGGGCAGACAATTAGGTATGCATTTCAAGAAATATAGGTGAAATGTCCTTGGGAAGGAGAGATGTTTATATTCAGAGGGGGTTATTTTAGGACAAACAGTGAGTATATCGATTCTATTATTATTTTCAACAATAATACTGGTCGTGAATGATAATGTCTTGAGGACTGAGCACCACAGACCACTTGGGGTAAAATTTGCCCTCAATTGATGATTTTAGCCCCGCTTAGGTAATTTTTGAGCTATTATTTTGGGGAAAGACGTCAATTTTATATACCAAGGGTTGAAATTCGCCATGAACAAATCATTTGACTTGAACAGCATTCACACCCGGATCTCTCTATTGACAGTCAGGTGTGTTAACCAGTTACACCACCAAGCCATTATCCTTTAAGGTGAATTTCGAGGGAATTTATGCAGACTAGATGTTCACACCTCAAGTTGACATTGTAGCATGTGAGATGAAGTCGTGCTTACAAAGTCACAGTCGTGGTATATAAACCCAACATTGTCGTTTACATGACAATGAAATTGACAAATTTCCAATCATTGTATTGAAAAATGATGTGGTATAACGTCACTCACCCTGGTGCACATACACTAAGGATTGAAATTCGCCATGAACAAATCATTTGACTTGACCGGCATTCGAACCCGGATCTCCTTATCGGCAGTCAGGTGTGTTAACCAGTTACACCACCTAGCCATTTTCCTTCAAGGCGAATTTCAACCCTTGGTGGATATGCACTCATGTGAGTGACTTCGTACCACATCATTTGTCAATGCAATGATTGGAAATTTGTCAATTTTATATGATGTCATGCATGATAAGTTTATTGAATTTCAGTCATCAAAATAAATTTCTGTATAGCCTTGGTTATCCAAGTAAATATTGACCTCAAATAACCAAAAACTCATGTTTGAATGAAAATATCTCATGCCATGATAAAAGAAAGCCAAATTACATGTGGTCTGCCATAGTTGTTTTTACATTATCCTTAATTCTATTACATTATTGTAGCAGCAGTAATGGTTTAAATGTCTTTAATCATGAACTATTGCTATTGGCTTTCCTGTTAAATCCTACATTAGCTCTTAGTTGCTGATTATTATAAATTACGGGAAAATGTAATTTTGAAAAATTACCATAACTTACCATGGTAATTTACCTCAAATGAAAATTACTGTAATTTTCCCATCTCTAGTTGCCAGCAACGATTTTCCTGCATTTTCAAAACTACTGTAAAGTGTATTGGACGAACAGTTTGTGTTCCCTGGTTCCATAAGTTAAGCATTATAACCCTATGTTAAAAAAAAAAAAATGCTTGATATTACAACCCATTTTAGCCCTAGAAGTTACTGAAAAAAACTATTGCTGTGAAAACACCCTGTATAGAAATCTCTGCCCAATTCATTCAGAATGCAGTGTTGCATTTGTGTTTACCCATCTTATGTGCTTGAATTTAATGAGCTGATATTAAATGAGTAGTATTATTCAACACCCCATGTGTATTTTTTTTAAATTAATGAGCTCATTGTTCATTAGATCACGTTTGCCTATTTATCTTTTTAAGTGTCGTCTTCATTTCTTGCATATGCTTTTCCTTAGGGATTTCTTCTGCATTGGTCCATGTTGTTGGAACAACAATTTTGCTACAGTTGTTATTCCTGCTTGGGAAATGCTTGGTGCTAAAAATTTTCCCCTTCTAGTGTTGGCCTCTAGATTGATTGAAAAGAAAACATTACTTATTGTGATTAATCTTGGAATTGATTGAAGTATATGGTTTTTTCAGCAATATGCACCATGGTGGAAGACTGTGGAAGCTATTTATTGTCAGTGCCACACCATGGGAGCCTTTATAAAGAATTAATTACTGCACTTCTCTTCTTAATCCCTATGATGTTACTTATGTATTCAGATTTGTGACTTTAAAAAGTTATATGAGGAAATGCTACATTCATGTTACAGAATTGAAATATTTTAAGGTGCAATTGTATAATCTCTTGTTCAGTACTTTCTTGGCATGAAAAATGAAGTTAATACATTCTACCACTGATTAATATCATGTTAACTTTCCAACTATCATATGTTATATACAACATCCAAACTCTTAGTATACATAAAGTTAATGGAGAGACTATGGGAGCCAGTAGTAACCATAACCAGACATGATAAAACTGGGCCTAAATACAGGATAAAATATTGGAATGGTATTAAGTGCTGTCTAACTTCTCTCTTATCCCAAAATGTTATTGCTCCACAGGTTTGGGGTAAGGCCAGCTGGTGAGAATGGTGCCTGCCGTCTGTTCACTATATCCAATCGAGTTGGCTGGCAGGGTGCTCGTGGTTTGTGCAAGGGTGGAGTCGGGGGCTATCTCCACTTATGGGATCCGTCACCTAATGGTGGCCCTCCATCTAAAAGCACTACGTGTGGAGAAAGCCTCTCTGCCCTGGCTGTGAGTGATGATGGCAAATTTGTTTCAACAGGCACCATGTTTAGTGGGAGTGTAGATATTTTTATTGCATTCAGCTTACAGGTGAGTTGACTTGAGATTAAACAATATACAGGGTGGGGCAGAATGGACTTTTTTTTTAAATGACTTCCCATCTTTGATTCAATTCCTGTGGGATGAAACAAATATATATTTGCTATTGTCTGGAAAAGGATTATTATTTGTTTGGGAAGACACATTTTTGACATGCAAAAATTGATTTTAGTACCTGGAGATAAATAATAATATTTCAAATCAGGGAGTCCATTCTGCCCCACCCTGTACCATCATCTTTTTCCTTTGGCCCTACACTTCTGGGCCATTCTGGTAATTACCATGGTAAATTTCGTAAATTACCTTTGTATTTTACATAATTTATGGTAACCTCTGAAAATTACCTACGTTTCAGATATTTTCATACTAATGTATTCCAAGCATATTCTTTTAAGCCAAGTCTCATTCAGGCTTAAGGTAGTTAGAGCAAAATATCATTTTGCCAAGAAACTAATATTTTTAGGCTCATTTTAAAGAAAAATATCCTACAGCACTCCATAGTAGCATGACTTCACTGAGTGCTGTAGGATGGATCATGTTTCAACAAACATGAGCTTTTATTTCTTTAGCCCAGACGTCTGTTATTCCGTCTATTTTTTCCCTTGACATTTCCTAATCATTGTCTAGAAATTCTTTCTAATTAAGGTAGTATAAGGAAAATATTTTATATCACCAAAAATTCAATTAATTTGGTCTCATTTTCAAGAAATATATCTCACCCTTCCAGTGATATGAAAATATCAGCTCCTTTTGGAGCTACTTTCTGAGCTTTTTCATGAATAATACCAACCCTTTTACGTGGTACAGTGAAACCTCGGTTAGCGAACGCCTCTGATAACGAACAATTCGGATAACGACCAAAAATTTCGCTAAAAATTTGCCTCGGATAGCGAACAAAATTTCGGTTAGCGAACAGATGTGTAGCGGCCATGTTTGTGTTCGGTGCTGTGCGATCCCAAATGGATACAAAGTAAGCTGTGCAATCCCAAATGTATACAAAGTAATGCAATGTCGCCGGCTACGCGTATATAAATTCATCGTCATCCAGTTACACACACCGCCTTCAGATGTGTTGAACACGTGTGCTACGTCACGTACACCTGACCAGCGGACAGGGGCCAAGTGCTTCTCATCTTTCTTTGAGCTCGAGACACGGTTAAGAACACACGTTCATTATCCTAATCGTTGTGCATCCTTCCTCTTTAGTGATTTTTTTTACTTTATTTTAATAATCATCAAGCCTTCAATCATGGCACCAAAGAAGTTTAAGAGAGATGGTAGCAGTTCAGTGAGAAGGCAGCGGCCAACAATTGAATTGAAGAAGGAAATGATTGCCAAGTATAAACGAGGCATGCGTGTATCGGATATCGCAAGAGAATACGGCATGTCAAAGTCGACAATCTCGACGATTTTAAAGAAAAAAGCGCAGCTTGAAGAAGCTAATGTGTCAAAAGGAGTAAGTATTATAACAAAGCAAAGGCCTAAAATAATAGACGAAGTAGAAAAGTTGTTGCTTTTGTATATAAATGAAAAACAGTTAGAAGGTGCTAGCATCAGTGAGGCATTTATTGGTGAGAAGGCGCTGCAAATCTACGAAGATTTGAAGAAGAAAACCCCAGGGACAAGTGCTTCGAGTGATTTTGTTTTCGAAGCCAGTCGAGGCTGGTTTGAAAATTTTAAGCACAGAACAGGCATCCACAGCGTCATAAGGCATGGGGAAGCAGCTAGTTCCGACAAGGCAGGGGCACAGAAGTTCCTCCTAGAATTCAAAAAAATCATAGAAGAAGGAGAGTACGTCCCGCAACAGGTATTTAATGCGGATGAAACAGGACTGTTTTGGAAGAAGATGCCGAATAAAACGTACATAACGAAGGAAGAGAAAGCATTGCCAGGGCACAAACCTATGAAAGATAGGCTAACTCTTCTATTGTGCGGTAACGCCAGCGGGGATTTTAAGCTTAAGCCACTGTTAGTCTACCATTCGGACAATCCAAGAGTATTCAAGAAGCACAATGTAATAAAACAGAAATTGACTGTTATGTGGAGGTCTAATTCTAAGGCTTGGGTGACCCGCCAATTTTTCGTCGAGTGGGTGACCGAAGTGTTTGCCCCGACTGTGAAAGAATATCTACAGAAGAACAAACTTCCCCTCAAATTCCTTCTACTGCTGGATAATGCTCCAGCACGCCCTCCAAACATCAGCGAGTACTTAGAAGAAGAGTTCGACTTTGTTCAAGTTTGTAATCTGCCACCGAACACAACCCCCTTGCTGCAGCCCATGGATCAACAGATCATTTCAAACTTCAAGAAATTGTACACGAAAGCCTTATTCAAAAAGTGTTTCGATATAACGAATGATACCAACTTAACTCTGAAGGAATTTTGGAAGAATCACTTCAACATTTTGAATTGTGTTCATCTTATAGATAATGCATGGAACCAAGTGACCTACCGTACTATGAATGCAGGATGGAGGAAACTGTGGCCAGACTGTGTTCCAGAGCGAGATTTTGAAGGAATCGAACCAGAAATTGTTGATGAAATCGTTTCCTTCGGCCAAAACATGGGGTTGGAGGTGGATAATGACGATGTTGAAGAGCTTGTCGAGGAGCACAGCAATGAACTCACTACTGAAGAGTTGCAGTACCTTCAGGCTGAGGAAGAAAAGAATTTGGCTGAGGATATGTCTTCGGATGGGGAGGGGGAAGGGAAAGAGGAAGTCCCAAGTTCGGTGATTAAAAGAAATGTGTGCTAAGTGGGGGGAATTGCAATTGTTTATAGAAAACTCTTTCCCAAACAGTGCGATAGGCAATAGGAGCCTAAACATGTTCAATGACAATGTGATGTCGTATTATCGAAAAGTGTTACAAAAAAGGCAGAAACAACAGACACTGGATAAGTTTTTTCCTTCAACCTCAAAGCGACAGAGGACTTCCTCCGAAGTTCTCACAGAGGGGGATTCCCCCTCCAAGCAGTAATTCCACCCCTTCCACCCCACACCTCCATCCACTCACGCCATCACATGGCAGTAAATACGGTTAGGTTTCCTATTTTTCCTTATGTTTAAATGCTTTCTTTAATGTTTTTATTTATATTTAACTCAATTTGTACTGTATTTTAACTATTCTAATTTTAAAAAGCATAGCTATATAGCCTGTAACTTTCATATAATAGCGAGTCAATAGGAGCTAGGAACCAATTATTCCTATTTCCTTTATTTCTTATGGGGAAAATTGTTTCGGATAGCGAACATTTCGGATAACGACCAGCTTTCTGGAACGGATTGTGGTCGTTATCCGAGGTTCTACTGTAAATGGTAAATGTATGCTCTTCAGAGAGACCTTATTTAAAAAATGAGAAATTTCTAACATCTAGATTTCATAAAAAATAAAAAGTATGAAGTTTTTTTGTTTTCTCAACAATTATTGAAAATAAATCATATTGTTACCACTGTCATTTTTTCAGAATCACAAAAAACTTTCAATGTGAAATATTTAAACATCCCACGTGAAACAATTGAGTCAATACACACTCCAGATTCAGGCTTCACTTTGTGGAAGTTTAGAAAAAGTTTAGAAAAAGAAAAATAAATGAAAATAAAAAAGTTGAATAAGTTATCCGTATCATTTACATTGATTTTCTATGCTAATGTCCTTGTCTTACAACCACACGTCACATCTGGTCTTATTTCCATTTTGTAGATTCTAAGTTTGAATAGCTGATGAAGGACATCAGGGATCATTAGTTTCTTTTGTTGGTTTTATTACAAGATATAGGATACCAGTACCCATGTAAAAGAACCAATCACCTCTAAAATATAATGCTGTGTTGTGCAGGATGTAATAACATTTTTTTTATTGTGAAAGGGTTTTCATATTTTGCACATTGCAAGAGGTCAGTGTTGTGCTCTCTTATCCTCATATGTCCAAATATAAAAATCCGGCATTCTTGAATTTTTTTTCCAAAAAAGAGTAGTTCTTATCATTGCATGGTTTTCTTTGCTCATCCCTTGTGTTGCTGTTTAACTGAATGAAGATAGAAAGAAAAAACTTACATTCTTTGGACTAATGAAGAAAATATTTTTTAATGCCAGACATTGCTGCACCTTCACTCAAAATTCCTATGGGATAGGATGAGCCATCTTTTTAAATGGAGCTTTTGTTTTATATTCCCACTAACGTATTATACATAGTGTTCATTTATAATCATGTTTTTCATGTTATATTTTTATCAAGTGCGTACATTTTTTTTCAGAGAGTTTTACATGTTGAAGGGGCTCATAGTATGTTCATCACTGGTTTAGAATTTGTTCCAACTTCTTCTGAAGGAGAGCCACCTATCACTAGTGACACTGAAGCTGCTGTTTTAAGTATTTCTGTGGATAATCAAGTTTGCATACATAGTGTGGCCTCTCGATGTGAGTACTGTATAGATTTTTATATTTTCCATTTCTTACGTGACTTCGTGGAATTTGCTTTACACTGTGAACTGTGAGATTAACTTATTTATTTTACTATTATATATTATATATATATATATTATATATATATATATATATATATATATATATATATATATATAATATATATATAATATTATTATATAACAATATAAATTTATTGAAGGAAGATGACCTAGGATTTGACGTGGCATATCATCATTAGGTACAGTGTTGACAGATGATGAAGAACATGTATATCTATTAAATACATAACTATATTCTTCGTCATCTGTAAACATTGTGCCGGATAATTACACGCCATGTCAAAACCTAGGTTGTCTTTAAATAAATTTGTGTGGAATTACTAAGTTAATCCTTTCATTTACAAGTTATATTTTCCTAATTTCCATAATAACTTTGTAAATCCCTCTAATGTATTGTAACCCTCCTACTGGTAACCTTAGTTATGCTTACCTTTCACACAACTTTCATCTAAGATACATCTCTATACGATGGTGTGGGATCAATAGATTGGAAAGATGAGTTCTTGTAGAACGTTGATGTACATTTCTTTTAAAGACAAATTTGTTGAACAAATAAGGCGGACATCCAGACTTAGGAATTTTATATGCCGCTATTAGGGTAAAATAGACTCATCTTTCACGTGCTTTCAGCCATTTGAGATTTGTGTATGCCTCACTTATATGCTCCCAACTTTTAAGGTCGCATATAAATCATACTGAAGCATTCATTGCTACTTGAAGTCTGCGGTTATTATCCTCGTCTATATTACATATACTACAGCAATAGTTGAAATGTGGAAAGATTATTGCGTTTACAACTGACTTCCGGATGTTGAAGGGAAGTTGCTTTTTGGCCCTAATCAATTGATGAAGGTTCCTGAAACACTTACTTCTAATGCTTTGACAGTGCATTTTCCAGTCCACATTTCTAACAATAAAGACCCCCAGATTTTTTACATTTAGTGCTTTTTCTCATCATGATTATTATAATGAGTTTTTCTCTTCTGTTTACAGCTACCATTCCAGTTTCTGTGGCCATCGCCCTTATAGTAATTATAATGTTGTGTACATTTTGCCTATGCAGTTTCCTTGGTTTATGAGAACAAGGAAGATGAGAACTCTTTGACTCCTTGAATTCAGTCAGTAATGCCAAATGAACGCAAGGCCAATGCCACAGCATTGGGAAAGTGAAAGGTACTTCAATTTCAAGGTTTTTTTTACAAAACTATTTTATTTCCCTAAGTGTAGTATATTCCTTCTTTTCTGGTGTTATCGTAAAATGAACTATAAAATGTAAGTGCATCAGAAAAAAGTGATGACAGCCAGATTATATACTGTTATTAAACTTCGTATAGTCTCTTTAAACTATTTTGTAAGTAATCGCATCTTTAAATTTTACTGTGCAGCTTATGTGTTGTGCAGAAGTCCAGTCTCTGTAGAGTGGAATTGATGCCAATGAAGTGGTCCCAATGGTTTGAAGATCCCAATGATTTTTCATGAGTTATTTCTGTGAGAAGTCTTGGTTGAGACAAATTGGATTTGACATGTTTCATTTATTTTGTGATCAAGTAATTTTATGTCATGATTCGAGTAGTGAGTAGTACTTAGCAAATTTTGGACTTTTGCAGTCATGGCAAAAGGTCTGTTGGTGAATTATTGTCAAAATAAGTTATTTAAAGCATAGTAAAAATTCTGGGATTATACATGCATACTTACATACAAGTCACTGCTGTGCAGATTAGATTACTTGTATCAAGGTTTTGCTGCCTATTTCAAGTTATACTGTGATATTAGGACAAGGCCACTGTGCTGCCCTGGTTGTTTCATACCATTCCAGTGATTTTAATTTTTGCTAGGTTTGTGTTCATATCTGAATATAATATCAGTCTAGATATCTGAAACTGTGATGTATTATTTCATCCTGTTCTAGTTGACTGGAATTTTCTCTCACAAATAATGCTGAACTTAGCTGAAGTTACATTTAAGTGTACATCTACGACCTGTGTTCACAATCAAGTTGCAATGTGTAGAAATGTGTTATTTAAATTAATCAAACTTTGTTTGATGGTTGGATTCACTAGTTCACAGAATCTTGCTCATGTCGGTTTGCCGTTTGTATTTATTTTCAATACTCTTAGCCCTTATAGTGCCAGCCTCCCTGATCAGTATGTGCAAAAAATGTCAGGCCTTATTTGGATGAAAATGTACCACTTTAGTTTGAAATTTATTAATTATGTTTTAAGACCCATTCTTAAAATTTTATCTCCTCAAACTCATGAGATATGTTGTTCGATTCAATTATGCTGTTTCTACTGATAATGTATTTCAGAAGAATATTTCGACAAAATATACATAGCATAAGAGTGGCCAATAGGTTGGCCCATGGCATTTTTTTGCATGCACCCCTTGTGCTGATTGATTGGCCCTCTGGTACTCTTAGGGTGATGTCATGGTGTTATTGTTTGGCAGGAAGTTGCACTCATCATTTCAACATGTATTTAAAAGCTTTTAGTGGTTCATTTTTTTATGATTGTCCTAAGGCATCAGTAGTTTTGCATCATGAATTATGTTTTCATCATCAAGGTTTTTCTACATCGTTCATGTTATTTCATGTTTGCTAGATCATCGCCGAGTGATAAATTTGAAACGATATTTAGAAGTGATGTGCTGTTTCGTTATCCACCTATGACATTTTAGTGTGAGTGTAAAAACTTGAGTGTGTCCTGGAGAGTGATCTTGCCGATGTGACGATATTTAATCATTAGTTATAATTGTGCAATATAGATATGCTTTTGTACTCATTTTATTTATTTTCAGACATCATAGAGTGCTAACATTTTGTTAAATGTTTTGAGTATGTTTTGTTACAAAATTTTGTGGGAAATTATTTAAAAATCACAATGTTCCCGGAATGTATTTTTGAACCTTTTGCCATTATTTATTTCCCATTTATATGTATTTTTAATCAAATGAATTTATGAAGTGAACATGCATATATGGTTTCAGAAGCACTGGGTCAGTTGATGCTCGGGATTAATTAGAAAAAAAAGTGTTACAAGTTCCCTCTCATAAGCTGATTCATATGAATGTATTGAAACTGATAGAAAAATTCAAGGGTAATATTATTTCATTATATCAAATATATTATTTCTCTAGGGCAGTGTGTATTTTTGAGAAGTACTCAAATTTTCTTAGTTCTCTTTTGAAGTGGGTCTTTTACGTTGTTTAGTAAGTGAAGGTTCGTTATGCAACTTTTAGCCCTCCATGATGGAATAACCGGATATATTCAGCAATATTCGGCAAGATATTGTGGAACATCATCATGAAGTTAAAAGAAAGAAACTTTGAAATACCCACTCAATTATTTATTCATACTAAATAACTGATTAATAAATAATTTCCTAATATGTTCAAAGTTTCTTTCTTCTCACTTGGCAATTACCAGCTCATTTATGGCATATGAGATCCAATTGATCTCTTGGTATCCCTTTTAATTCTGAGCTCCTGGTCCCTGCTAATGTTACCAGTTCTCTTCTGTAGTATGTTTGATGATGAGGTTGTTATTGTTTTTGTTATATTTATAAAAGTTAAAATAAAATAAAATACTTCAATTTGTGTAAGTATTGTGATGTTTAATACTTTAGGTATATTGTTCCCCGAATGTTTTTAGTGCATTTGGTTTAGCGTTTGACTCTGGTCCAAATTGTTCTATCTTCAAGTCTGGGCTAGGAAAGATCCTCTGTGGGGATAAGAAGGGAGGGAGGAATATTCCCCTCCCCCTTTCCTCCTGTAAGAGGTTGGGTGAGCAAAAACGCATGGGATTTGATGGTAAACTTCATTGTTTCCAAGAAGTTAATGGCATTGATAATCAAGAAAAAACAGTTGTGTTTCCTCAACTGATATTAAGGGGGCTGTATGTCTCGGCTGAAAACGCCCTTTTGTTCTGGTTTCTGTTGCAGTTCAGGAGAGATCTTTGTCTTTCCCTCCATCAGCAGCCCTGGACAACAGTGCCTCTGACAGCACAGTGAAATATGTGTTGCAAGGCTTTAAGAGAATGTTTACAATGATGTTATAATACAGAAGTTGCAATATTATGATAATCATTC
The DNA here is from genome assembly GCA_963169105.1 of Ceriagrion tenellum. Classification (NCBI taxonomy): domain Eukaryota; kingdom Metazoa; phylum Arthropoda; class Insecta; order Odonata; family Coenagrionidae; genus Ceriagrion; species Ceriagrion tenellum. The sequence continues at coordinate 91,927,668 of OY720642.1, read as the reverse complement.
ATAGAGGTGTAAATTTCCATTTACAATCAGTGCAAAAATTTTGAGAAATACATGTCGTACACGTCATGGTAATAACCTGATTTTCAACGAATACACATTTCTACTGCATTCAAAACAGTTATGAAGAAATCAAACAGTTGTGACACTTATTTTAAATGTTAATCCTTATTTTAGAGACTATTTAAGTATTAATCCCCATTCTGGAGAGATTCTTCTATGCTCAAGTATATTTCACTTTACTTTGCAAAGCAGAGTACTCAAATAAAAGTTCGTACACATCTGTGGAAGCATTTTCAACTGTGGTATGATGCTCCCATATCAGTGTTTTTCAGTAGTGACTTCTTTCAGGCATTTTGAATTAGAAGCAGGAGTTGCCCTAACCATCATCAGTATCATTAAGGATACTCATTGCTATTGGAATGGGTGGAGCTCTATGGCCTAAGAATATCAATGGATAAAAAGTAAACACCAAATGGCCGTAATGTATTGGCACCTCACGTGGGGAGACACAAGCACTCCTGGTGAGTGCTTTTGCCTCCCCACGTGAGGTGCCAATACTTTATGGCCATTAGTGTTTATTTTTCATCTATTGATATTCATTGCTGCTGAAAAATTGTCCATCTTACCACTGTTGTGTAACCAATGCAGCTGGAAATGCTGCTCCTACCTACCCATTCAAGAGTAAGGGATCTCAAGCAACCAGGCATGTGTCAGTTGCTAATCCAAAGAGCCCTAACCGCTGGAAAAGTTTGTTTTCTCATGAATTTTGCACTGGGTAACACATGTTTATTCTGCTAGTTTCTGACTTTGAGTATTTCGGTGCTCACATGGGTCTCATTTGCTCTTTGCCATGCAAAAAAATTAATAGTGTGCCCTGAATGTCACTTTGTTTAATCCTGTTGATACTTCTTTAACTCCACACCTCAGTATCAGCTTTAACATGTCTATTTTATTTTACTGTGCAGGCAGATCAGTTGTTATTATATTTTCGACTATGTGCATTTTTAAATTGCAGGAGTTTAGTAGAGTAGATCTTCTGCTTTACAATATGATCGATTGCCGGGGCATAGTGATGATTTATACTATTTTTCTGAATTTAGTTCATTGCCTCGTAGCTGCTTCATCCTTCTATGTTTACAGATATCTGAGTGCCAGAGACTAATTTTAATGTGTCTTACTGTACTTGTTATTTTTTCTCCTTATGACATGCCATGTAGCTCCTGAAATGCATTAGTCTGTAAACATGTAATTCACAAATAATCCATTAAGTTATACCATTATAGAATGGGAAGAAAGGTTATATCTGGTCTATAAGTGGTCTGTTACTGGTCTGGATTTGAAACATCTTGAAAAATCTTTAATATCAAGACTAGTTCAGTCCAATTAAAGGCCTAGTATTTTTAACTTGGAATACAATTGTATTAGTGTCATCCTAAAAAAAATAACCTACCTGTTTTACTTACCTTTACTGTCACTGCTGTAGTATATACTTACATAGTTATGGATGATATTAATGGAAAGTTAAAATGAGAAATCACTCTAGTATAAAATCACTCATAACTACTGAATGAAACCTTGAAGAGCAATGGTGAGCTGCCCACTGCTTCTACTTACACTAGTATTCGTACTTCTGCCATCAACTGTCAGGTTGGTGTGCTAATTAGGCCAGAACGGTGGTATCCGGTTGTGACCTTACTTCTCGGTAATACCCCACTTTCCCCTGTGAATCTTTATTTCTATTTATTTTTCTGTTCACACCTTCGCCAGGGTTTGCATCCTTTCTTTAAGTATGTCTATCAGAATAATACATGTGAAAAATACTATTTTCTTTGTAAAGAGCATCACTGTAATACCTCCCTCTTAAGGGGGCTGTATACCCCGGCCGAAAATGCCCTTTTAGTTCTGTCTTCTGCCGCAGCCTAGGAGAGATCTTTGCCTTCCCCTCCATTACCCACCCTGGTCAACAGAGCCGCTGATGACACTGTAAATTGAGTGGCAAGGGTTTAGGAAATTGTTTACAGTGACGTTATAATTCACAATTTTCAACATCCTCCCTAGAGATGGAGGATTCCCATTTACAATAAGTGTGAAGGTTTTAAGAAATATATGTATTGTCAAACTCGTCAAGACAATAAGCTGATTTTAGATGAATTCACATTTCTTCCGCAATAAAAATAGTTATGAAGAAAGCAAATGCAAAAAGTTACAACACTTTTTGTACTAATCATTATTCTTGAGGCATGCGCAAACAGATTTACTTTAAATAGCAACGCAAAGTGGTAAAATTAAGGGTGTACACGTCTGCGGAAGTGATTTTAGGCATGGTATGTGTACACCAAAGTTCTTAGAGGAAAGAGAAGATCATATAATGTATACATCAACAGTTTACCTTGCAAGCCATGTGAAGGGTGAATGGCAGGGGGAGAGGGAAAAAGAGGGATACAATGAGAGAGTGAGGGGAATGGAACTACTTGGAGAGGGCACGAGGCACGCACACTCTAGGCTTATTTTTGGCTGCATTGGATATCTTTCGATTTGTTTGTCTGCGCCGGGTTCTCAATGCTCATTTTCATACTTCCTAACTTTTTCTAATGCAATGGCACACTCTTGATGTTGAAAGCAAATCTTTAAATCAAACCCATCGAGCCCTTTTCTCTACATATTACTATGAAATATTTCCTCACCTCTCCGTGAAGTAAGTCTTCCGAAACTTTTCAGGATTGCTCTGGCCAACCTGAAAAAATCAACCGTGGCTGAGCTCAGAATTTCCCGGGAAATGCCACTTTCTGGGAGAAGACAAAAGTTCTCTGTCACGTGGGAAGTTTCTGGGAAAGACTGACCTGGGAAGCAATCAAAATTTGGATGGGAAACAACACTATGTATTGTACGCTGGGTACTCTCTCAACAATTCCTGGAAACCAGTGCTGAGAAGCATCCGAGAGTTGAGAGGAAAATGATGGGAATCAGTGGACCAATCACACGGCACCTGACCTGAAGTCAAACACACATTCTGGACCAGTTGCATTGCATGACATGTCCTGATGACGATGAACGACTCGTACATCGAAAGATCAGCAGAGATAGAGGGTTTTTATCCGGTGAGAAACCCGAACAACCTTCAATAACACCATATGCCAGGAAAGTCTTAGATCTTTCTTCAGAGACGGAGGTGTTGGGAGGGAGGCAACGATAGAGTGAGGGTTCGCTAAAGAGGCACAAAATCCACAGACAACTACAAGAACTGCACGCACGTCAAGTTTCTGAAGTTAACCACCCCCATTGCTGTACTAGGGACTATCGTGGGGACTCTTTGTGAAACGAGTCAAAACTGGACTGCAGGTATTGGCAAGTCACAACACTTAGCACCGCTTCTGTTGGTTGCAATTGGAAAAACTTTCTGACTGTTCCTCTTCAACTTAAGGATGCCACATCGATGTATCGGACTACTCGATGTTTTTTGGCTGAGACATCGAAAACATCAAGTAGTAAAATAATCCTATGAAAATTGAGTGAGTGGTGAGTACTTTTATAAACATTGAGAAATCGATTACTCAAAGTTTTTTAGTTGATGTGGCATCCGTACTTCAACCCTGTTTTGCAGGATTATGAAAGTTCCATAGCACATGTCCCAAAATCGTTAGCTGCATGGTGCCAGTATTTTTCCAAAAGCTATTGTGGAGTATGTGATTTGATTACCGCGTGCTCATGGGTTTGAATCCCACCTTCAGCATTGATATTATGCTTGCCTTTGGATTTATAATCATGTTGATTGCTAGATATTGTGGCATAACCTCGGCTGTCATAGCTTGAACGTCACCAAACACTTTTTCTTTGAGGAAACAGATGAAAAACTGCACATTTGTTGTTTGAACGGTGACCTACGTCTGAGGTCATTAGCGCTAATGAGTATTAGTGGGTGCCATGGGCGTAATTTGAGAATTTTGACTGGGGAAAGGTCAGGGAAGATTGGTATTATTGTAGGCCTATTGAGAGCTATTTGTGACCTCAGAGTTATGGCTTATATATGTTATTAATTTTCCCTTTCATGTTCTATGTTAATTACTATAAGTTCATAGAGCTAAATTAAACATCAACCAAAAATGTGACTGTTAACTTTGTATATCGGAGTTGATAATATCCTAGGTAAAAATATGTGGTCCGTTACAGCTCTGAAACTGGTCTGTAACAGCTCTGAAAGATTAATATCTGATCTGGGAGTTGTCTGTTGCTGGTTTGGATTTGAAACAGCTAAAGTACAGACCAGTTCAATCCAGTATGAGACCACTTCCAGATCAGCTATTAGTCCTTCAAAGCAGTTACTGACCAAATATTTTACCTTGGATTAGGAATATTGTTTTCCTTCAAAATTTGAAGGTGGACAAATGACTCTCTCAGACACCCACTACTTTCCTGACCAGTCCTCGTGTGAATTATTTTTTCGAAAATCAAGATCAATGCTTTAAGGACGTCATTTTGACAACATTGAAGACATTAAATAGAATTCGGCGGAAAAACGCAGGTGATGCCCAGAAAAGCATTCCAGGACTGTATGGTGAAGTGGAAACACCGTTGGAATAATTGTATCTACCGAAAAAAATATAATGATACTTTAAAGGGTAACTGCCACCTCCGAATCACCCCTATGAATTGATAGGCAAGGAAAGATTTTATGGGAAAACGAGGGGAATGTGGAAAGAAACCTGACGTCGCCTTTGACCCAATCGTCACTAAAGGGGTTTAGGCGCCTACCCTAAAATATCATTGGTAAAAAAATTTAGCCTCCCGTGCAAGTGCCAATTTCCTACCGACAAACGCATGGCGTCAGCAGATGATCGGTTGCAGCCACTAATGTCGGAAAGTGGTTTTCCCAGAATAGCTCTATCGTTCGCGCAAGCGACGATCGTAGGTGGTCATTTTGCACATTTAAAAATGTTATATTTAATTCATGCATCCTTCAGCTGCAGAAATAAAGACTTATTATTCGAATATGGTATCCATTACGACCAGGGAGCTATCTCGCTCCAAATACCTTAAGGTAGGTTCCTGTTTTTGTCCTATAGCCGCAGGCACCTATCTCGTAATCCTCTTTCGTTCCTCAGTTATGAATTCGTCTCCTCACCCCATCCATAATCCCCATCTTCCTCCTTCCCTCTCCCAGCTAACTGAACATCTTCCCCTCTATCATAGATTTTAGTTCGCCCTTGCCCCTCGTTAATTGTTCCATCAACCTACCTACACATTCCCCTCCAGAAGTTTACTTTCCTCACCCATCATTCAGAGAACCTCCTTGTTCGTCTCCCTTTACGACCTTCGCTCTTCCTCCATTCACCTGCACGCCCACTTCTCAAACGCCCGAAGGCTATTATCATTGTCAAGAGATGAGGCGGATTTATTATTATTATGTATTCTACCGGTTAAGGTAGGTTTTGTTGAATGTCAGAGAATCCGCTCCCGGCCTTTTATACATTCCGGGGCCTATCTCCCTCTAATATATCCTTTTTTGCCTCTGCATAAGATCTACCCTTCTTCATCCCGTCCGTGAAACCTATTCTCTTTCTTCCCCTTCCCCGCTTGCCCAACATCCTTCCCTCTATCACACTCTTCAGCAACCCATCACCCTTTATTACATCCTTCAGCCATCTACCCTGCCTTTCCCGGATTTCATTCAAAATATTCCTTTCCTCGTCCACCTTCTCCAGCACTTCCTCGTTAGTCTTCCTTTCCGTCCCCCTAACCTTCTCCACACCCAAATCTCAAATGCCTGCAGCCTATTCTCGTCCTCCTTTCCTCAGGGTCCACGTTTCTGCCCCATGCAACGCTACGCTCCATATCAAACTTCACCAGCCTCTTCTTCACATCCTTACCCAGTGTCCCCGTCGTCAGCTCTCTTCTATTACTAAACGCCTCCTTAGCTAGCGCTATTCCCTTTCGTATGTCTTTACTACTATGCCCATTTTCCTCTAGTGTGCTACCTAAGTAATGAAACGGTTCTACTTGCTCTAGTTTGTGTCCAACTTTAATCACAAGCTTCGCTTTCTTCGTCCCAGAGAATCTCATTAATTTTGGTTTCTTATGATTTATCTTCATTCCGAATATCCCGCACTGCATTTCTAAAGCATCTACCAAAGCTTGTAGTCTCTTCGAAGATCCACTAACCAATGCCTGATCGTCCGCGAATCTAACCGATTTTATAAGATGCCCTCCCACTTTGACTCCAACCTCAAGTTCTTCCCATGCCTGTCTTACCATTTCCTCAGCATAAATGTTGAAAAGCAACGGCGACAACGGACGCCCTTGCCTTACCCCGCGACCCAGAGTTGCCCACCCTGATTCACCATCAGCCACCCACACCTGCTCCCTTTGCGTCATACATAAGTTTCGAATTAGTCTCCTGTCTCGCCAATCTATTCCCATTTTCTCTAGTATCTCCGTTAGTTTATTCCAATTTACTCTATCGAAAGCCTTTTCAAAATCAATAAAGCATGCGAAAACGTCCGCTATGTTTCTTTCTATAAGTGTTCTCATCACCGCTATCACATTCCGAGTTGACCTTCCCTTCCTGAACCCAAACTGGTCATCGCCTAAGCAGTTTTTGGACTTACTCTCCTATTCTCTCTTCTATTGATTATTCGAAGTAAAACTTTGGCTGCGTGTGAAATTGAACTAATTGTTCTGTTGTCCTCGCATTCTGATGCATTCTTCTTTTTCGGGATAGGAATCAATACCGTTTTCACATAGTCCTCTGGCCATACTCCTTCGTAGATCCTGCGTATGAGTTCGAAAAAAGCTTGTCTACCTTTACTTTCTAGACTCTTTAGCAATTCCGATGGTATGTTATCTACTTCTACAGATTTTCTTACCTTCATCTCTTTCAAAGCTTTCTCTATTTCACTGTCGAGAATTTTTGGCCCGAGGTTATCTTCATCTAGGTTTCCCTCATCCTCTACATCTAAACTAGTTGGTCTACTATCGCTGTCATATAGCTCCTCCACGTATTCTAGCCATCTTTCTAGGATATCTTCCTGCTCGGTTAACATTCTACCTCTCTTGTCCTTAATCTTTGTTACCGTTTTCCCTCTCTTACCTCCCGATAGCAATTTTACCCTAGCGTATAACGCACCCACTTCCCCTTCCTTTTGCAGTTTCTCCATTTCCTCGCATTGCCTTCTCCACCAATTTTCCTTCGCCCGATTGGTTGTTCGCCGAAGTTGATGATTTAGCTCTTTGTATTTCGCCCTACCCTGGTCGGTGTTGACATTTTTCTAATTCCTTCTCTCCTCCATTTTCCTAATCATTTCTTCCGTAACCCACTGCTTCTTTACCCTCGTCAATTCTGCTGCTCCTGTTGTTTTCTCAGCCGCTCGTACAATGCTTGTTTTTATATTCTCCCACTTTTCCTCGATTGTTCCTGCTTCTTTGGCTTCTCCTATGTTCTCATCCACTATTTCTTGGTATTCCTTCCTTTTCTCCCCCTTCAACGCTTCCAGGTTCCATCTCTTCATCCTCCTGCTTTTATTTAGCTTTTTGAATCTAACCTCACAATTCATCATCACTAAATTATGATCCGAGTCTGCATCAGCCCCCGGATAACTCTGCGAGTTCTTCACACTGTTCCTAAATCTTTGTCTAACCATGATATAGTCAATTTGGTATCTCCCAGTGTCTCCCGGCATTTTCCATGTGTACCTCCTCCTGCGATGGTGTTTAAACCATGTGTTTGTAACTATTAATTTATTTCTCCTACAAAATTCAACTGCCTTCTCTCCGCGATCATTTCTCTTTCCTAATCCAAACCCTCCCACTTCATACCCATCTCTCCCTTCCCCCACTACTGCGTTCCAGTCGCTAATTACTATTAGATTTTTCTTTCCCGGCACTTCTCTGATTATCTCTTCTATCTGTTCATACACCTCATCCACCTCTTCCTCCCTATGATTTCTTGTAGGCATGTACACCTGGATCAATACGAAATTTGTAGGGCGTGCTTTTATTTCTACCACTAGTATCCTGTCGCTCACCTGTTCAATATTTCCTACCCTCCTCCCCAATTTTTCGTTCAATACTATGGCTACCCCGCGTTGACTCTCAAACCCGCCCCCATAGATTACCCTGTAACTATCACTCCAATAGTCCCCGCTGTCCTTCCATCTCACCTCGTCAGCCCCAAGGCATCCATTTTCCCTCTTTACATTTCCCGTTTAATGTTTTCCAGCTTCCCAGCCCTCATCATTGTCCTAACGCTCCAAGTTCCTATTTTTATCGGTACCTTCCTATTCTTCTTCCTTTTCTTCTTATCTTCCTTGTTCCTTGTATCCTGTGCTGTGCAAGGATTTCGTGTGATGACGATCTCGGGGGCCTAGCATCCCCCGATGCCGGGCCCAACACCCGCCCTATTGGGCGGCGTCCCGTAGATGCCAGGATTCCATTCTCTTTGTGCGACATTCATATTTCTGGGTAGTATAATCGTCGAGAGGGGACTCCCACCCCCGCTTCCCTACAGTGTGTTTCACGTGACTCTATCACGGGACTACCATTCGTCTGGCTCCTACCCTTCGACCTATCTGGCATGGGTGGCCCTACCGGGAGAAATATGTATTACTCCCGCCAGTCCAGCTCTAGGGGTCATTGGAACGCGCAAGCCCTTCCACCACGTCAAGGTTGTAGTCCGCGGGAAGGGAGGCGGATTTAACAGGTAAAAATATTTGATTTGTAACTGTTCTGTTTATTTGTCTGGATTGAAACATCTTTAGAATCCTGACCAGTCCAATCCAGTTACAGACCACTTTAAGATCAGATATCAGTCTTTCAGAGCAGTTACAGGCCAAATATTTTTACCTGGGTGTCCAGTCCTTTTTCTTATGCATTCTTACGGGTGATGAAAAGTTTTTCTCGGATGGTTGTCTAGAAAACTTCCTCCTCGGCGCTGCAGTCCGGGGTGGGCTTTTTCCTCCCTGAAGACATATGTCAGTTCTTCTCTATTTTTGGTTTTATCCCACCGCCATTCATCCTGCATGGTCTCTAGGTCCATTTCCATATCCTGTATCCATCTCTTCCTCGGCCATCCCCTTCTCTTTACCTCCATTCTCTCATGCAGCAGCTTTTTTGGCATCCTTACGTCGCCCATCCGCTCCACGTGACCTAACCGAGCTATTTTGAAAGAAAGAAAGTTTCTTGTCACGTAAATTTCCAAGAGCCAATCAGGGTACAGTAGGTATTGCGTAGAGCCTCGAAAATTCAGTCGCTCTCAGATCTCCGTTGGGTGAACTTCGTGATTCAGCCTACTGTGTTGCCAAACCTCATCACCACTGGACCTTTATCTTTGTAGCCCACGCGGTTTTCCCGGCTAAGGGCTAATAGTCTCGGCAACGTTGTGATAGAACCCCCCATTTCGGTGGCAGTTACCCGCCCCCTGTCAGCGGAGGCCTTCGAACAGCTCCGAACTTGCACGAAAGGCGCCCACCCTCACAAATTTTCAACCTACCTCCTAGACCCCAAGACATTTGAAAAAGATAATACCCGCCGGGACGTCAAAGATCTGACTATGTCCACACCTCTTATAATGCTTTCTATTTCTTTGTTAGTTCTTATTCTCTATCTCTCACCATCTCTCACAGAGACATACTTTCTTCTTATAACTTTCCGTTCAAATAAACGTAAAGCATTCTCATCAGCAGTATATAGAATGCTTTCTATTTCACTGTTAGTTCTTATTCTCTATCTTTCACCATCTCCCATAGAGGCATAAATTCTTGTTATAACCTTCCGTTCAAACACACGTAAAGCATTCTTATCGGCAGCTGGCATAGTCCTAGCTTTCGATACATAGGGCACAACTAATCTTATGAGTGTCTTATTAAATGTAATTTTCAGACGTCTTGATGGAAGGGTTGATTTCAATAGGTTAATGGAGGCAAAATAATCTCTATTCCCAGCTATTTACTTCATTTTAATTTCCTCTGACAATGATTTCTCAGAGTTTAGTTTTGTACCGAGGTAGCTGTAACATTTAAGGTGATTGGAGCAATATCCGTTTATGTACAGATGTGTGGGAAGCTTTTCACACGCATTCTCATTAGTAATATGTAAGGATAAAGCGAAAAAATTGCATGCTACCGATTTGGTTTCTTGGCAATTTAATTCTATTTTAACATATAACCTACATTTTACGTAAATTTCGAAAAAAAATTGATGACATTTGTGAAAAAATTCTAAACGCTAAAACATACCTTTAATATAATTCTAAGAGTTCGCATTTCAAGATATCATGTCTAATAAAAAAGGCGTATGTTCATATGATTTTCGCTTAAATTTAGAATTTCGCGCCGTAAACCCAAGTCATCAGAATGCTTTAACCGCTTTAACTAAGACGAAAATTTTAAAATATAAAAATCTTGCATCATTTATCATTCGATAAGTGTGGTTATTTCCAAGGAAAAAATTGATGTGCTAAAGTGAATAGTGGTTCCAAATTTTTTGCGACTTATTTGAAAAGTTATCAAAATGTGCACTCAACGGCTCACGATTCGCGCACCAATCACCTTAAAACTTAGGAAGTTGCATTGCTCATAGTTAGTACTTTGGGTCCACATTTTATGCTCCAATGTTGACATGCTCATATACAGTGAAACCCCTCCTAACGACTACTCCTATCAAGCGACCACCCCTCTCAACGACCATTTTTCAGCGGAACCGTCGGTGGTCGCTTAATTCAGGGGTCACTGTATGCTTAACTCAAATTAATATGCAATGAAATATCCCAGGACCAACTAATTATGAGGAAATAAACGCAATCAGTAGTATTGTTTTTAACAAAACTATCGCTTCCAGTATTTTTCCATTTTTTTTTCAAATCAGCCGTCCGTTCATTTGTATAATATGTACTCCTAGAAACTGAACCCCTGTCGAACGACCACCCCTCTTAACGACCATTTTTCAGCGGAACCGTCTCTATAGTCACGAGTAATCACTATAGAGACCATATTCGAATTATACGTTTTGAGTTCACCAGCTATGGGAAACACGAATTAAATCTTGCATTATTTATGGTGCAATAATATAGTTTTACATGACTGAAATTGTAAGTGACTAAATGAAAATATCTAAATAAAACTTTAACATTTTTTTCACGCGGCACGTTTGAAACTCCATCAAAACGGAAGGTTGATTGTGATCCCGAAGAATTTACTGCGGTGACAGTGTGATTAATTTTCAAAAATAGTTGAGAAAACATAAAAACTACACTGACTTGATTTTTTGACGAGATCTAGGAGTTATAAATTCCTCATTTGTTAAATAAGGTCTCTCAGGAGTGCATTCAGGAACCATTTCCCATGTAGAAGGGCTGTTATTTTTTGGCAAATATCTCGGAAAGTAATGTGTTAAGGGGTTGAATTTTTGGTGTCAATGGAAGGGTGATATATTTTTCTTTAAAATGAGACCAAATTCATTGATTTCTAGGTTAAATGATATTTCACTCAAACTACCTACCTTAATACAGGTTTCACTATAGCTCTATTTCGTTATTAGTCGTCTCAAAAAGGCATGATAAATATTCAGAGTGATCAAGCAAAGAGAGAGAGGGAGAGTTTTGAGGTGGGCCGTCTGCACTGTGAATTGTAAATGGGAAATGTCGGCGGAGACTCGGGAACGCGGTGAAGGTCATTCTTATCGTGACCACCGGGCAAGAGGTTGTTTTGTCGAGACATAGGGAGCGACTTCATGCCTTTTTTATTGTGTGAAAGATTTCCAAATGCGAGGAATGTGAAATAAATTGGGGTTGGTAATACATTTAATACTCTGTCTTTAGTGCATCTACATATAACCCTGCAAGCCTCCTCAAGGGAGTTTGGAAAGGGGTGAATTATCACCAACTAACGCTATAGGGTAAAAATTAACTTTTGCCAACATTCACAAAACTATTCTTTCCATTTCTTCTTCCGGGATTCGGCCGCGTCGTTGTTTTTATGACGTTTCTCCTCCTTTCCTGGAGGCGTCTTCAGGTCGAAGATGCGAGCGCTTCTTTTGGCCGGGTTTATGTAGTGGAGTCGGTGGGGTTGGTCGCCACTGATAGGCTACCACTTTTGGCGCCATTTTTCATTTTTCTCCCTCCGATTTCCGATAGCACTCTTTTTCACGTAGTCGGTAGGTGATAGCCACATTCTCTGTTCATGCTGTTAGGACATTTTTGTCTGCATAGGGCACTGCACTGTTGGTATGCTGACAATGCCACAGAAACTATATAAATAATCTATAATGCAACTACGTAAACGAGGAACATGGGTCATGCAGGGATCATGCGAAACGTTAGTACAGCGCGACAGATATAGAATTATGCATTAGGGAGAACATCAATTAATCAGCTGGACTACCTGTCAACTTAACTACTTAAAGAGTCTTAAGGCAGCCACTATGGTCTCTTATCGATCTTGGGAAAAACGACATCTTATATCCGTCTTTTCTGCATTTCCTTAACTTTATTTTCATGATCTGGTATGGTATGGATCGTGGTTTGTTGGATTTTGTAAGAAAAGATAACTTCTTCAGAAAATGAATTGGTTTTGAAAATTCATAAAAGATTGAGTCTAATTTTCAATCGACCATCAACTGAAAACAGCTATAATAATAATAATTTTACTGTCCCTTTAAACATAATCCAAGATTACATAATCATTTAACAAAAAATATCTCACAGGGGCTTTAGGTGACACCTAAGGCATTGCCTGTTATCAGGGGCACCTTCAGAACGGATGCAATACATATAGCAAAATGATCACTACAGTAAGTTACATGATGGAATTCCACAGTTTAAGAAATTTATTGAACAAACTTCCATATTGTAAGTTTTTTTTAAATATGGTAAATCATGTGGTTCTTTTGCTGAACTCATAACTAATCAAATGTCAGCGTAGCGGCCATTTCTCATCATCTGTGGGTGGCAAAGAGATTGAATAATTGTCCGTAAAGTAGTCCACAGTTCGATTCCCGGTGCAGGAAACCTTAATGATTTTACAAGCATACTTACCGGGCATCGCGTTGGTTGATGAAATCCTGCAAAAGGTTATATATAAATATATTAAAGAAAAGGAAATAAATTTAGAAATATAAGCTAGCAACAAGACGTAGAGGTTGGGGAGGGATAGATAGGTATTATCAGTGGACACTCACAGAAAGGCGATCCATGGCGACACCGGTGTCCACTGTTCTCGGAAGCTTTCGGGTGAGAACCTTTCCTCAGCGGGAGAGAATCACAACTGAAGAGTGTCACACTGGAGTTGAGGGTAGAGGGTCTGACTACAGACCCTCTACCCTCAACTGACTGACTGTAGGTGCGTGGTTGGTTTTTGAGGGAAGTGATTGGTTGGAAGGAAGTGAGGGAGGGAGGAGTAAGAGGGAAGGGGATTGGGAGAAAGCTAGCGGAGATTAAGCCCGGGAGTACAAATAGATTTTAGGATTGAAATATATGATTGTTCCCAATGGCGGAGCTCCATGGTAGATGTGTCAGGTGGGAGGGCGCGAATGATTTTTACTTGGAAGCAGTCGCTGAAGTGGAGGTTATGAAAATTGGCGTGCTCCGCTACAGGCAGCTTCAATCGTTGTGTCGCGCTGCTCCTGTGGTTATTGATTCGTAAATTGAGAGGTGTGCTTGGAAGCAGTTATTTTCAGTACTCACTACTACGATAAAAATATCATGTTATATTCGTATATTGGGTGAAGTATCGCCCAGCGGCACTAGCAATCCTGCTTGTGGCTTGCCTGCCAAGAAAAAAAGGATGCCGACGAATTTCGAATTCCGCGTCGCACATCACCTCGGCGAAACGATCGATAAAAATTGAAATTACGATGTACCTCGAACGAAACGTCTCTCCCCGGACGAAATGTCACTCACTAAAAAGTACAATTAGAGTGAAAAATTATCTAATCTTCAAAAAAGTGAAATAAGAGAGAATTTCTATTTTAAATTCAGAACGATGATGGAAATAATTATCTCGGAAATGCACTAGTTGACTGGATGGCGCAGAAATACCTCACTTTCCGAATTATTGATGTGATGATGCTGAATACTCTTTCAAGATGTTGAATTCCACTGTTTCATTCCCTAAATGGACTAAGTTGCGGCAGATGGTACTTTACCGTTATAATAGGATGCAGAAGGCGGTGTTGCAGTTGCTGAAACAACATAAACCCAACCTGTCTTTCACCATCGCTGGCTGGACATACATAGCTGGAAAATCGTACTACGGAATCACAACTCTTTTCATAGACGAGAAGAGGGAGTACCAATCTTTTGCCATCGACTTCGTTCTAATGGCAGCCACATAGGATGGGGTATTGCTGAAGTTTTTATGAATACCCTAAAATTCTTTGAGCTTGAGCACAAACTGCAAGGAGTTAACGTAGATAACGCCTCCGCAAGTACTAAATTCATGGAGGAACTCGGCAAGATGCTACCAAGTTTTGATAGCACTGATCAGCATATTATATACTCGTATATGGCCCAGTGCAGATGCAGTACAAGATCTTTTAAGAATGTTGTCTAAATTTTAAAGTTCTGATGAATAAATTAGGAGAAAATTACTTTACCCTTCCACTCGTTATTGTTCCATTTAACTTTTTGTTGGATAAGCTAGAAAAAATGGTGGAAATACGGGACAACAAGCGTGGAAGAAATGAAGGTGATGAAAAACTGTTGCTTGCCTATCAAGCTGCTCGGGACAAGATGTTAAAGCACTATCACCTGACGACCTGGATTCATTGCTCAGCATTAATATTAGTTCCTCGTCATAAATGTGAAACTTTCTCCATTACGCCATGGGGAAAAGAGATGCAGGATAAATCCCTATTGAAATTTGAAGAAATGTTCAAAGTCTATCACGATAAGTATTCCACTCTAATGCAATCCGCTTAGTCAATGGATCAAGTTAATCTTAAGAGGTCTGCTTTGGTAGAAAGTGATGAGGACGACCTGCTAGATGAGTATTCTCTGTATGAGCAGGTACGATTCCGCAATGAGGTGTGTTCTTTCGACTGAACTTTCCCCTTTTATTTACCCCTTGTAGATTAAGTTCACTTACTATAAATATTTTGGCCCAACAGATCAGAAAAATTAAATTAATCACTGAACTTTTATTTAAATTTTTTTTACTTTTCAATAGAGTTTCCGCCCCTTTTTAGTTATCAGATAATGGATTAACTAAATTTACCCCTAGTCAGTCATCCCAGTATGAATAATGGAGGGGAGAACTTGAAGACTGCTATCAACAGCTAAGATCCCCTAGTAATGTAAAAATATTGTTATGGTGAAAGGCAAATGAGCCAACTTTTTCAGCGCTGGAAAATATGGCGAGAGACTTCCTTAGCTTTTCCGCTACATCTGTTCCAGTGGAAAGATTGTTCTCACGGGCAGCACTGACAATAAGAAAGAACGGAGACCGCTTATGCCACGAATCTGCTAGCAGTTTACTCAGCGTGAACTCGTGGATGACGTGAAATTTGGCAAGTCAAATAAAAAATTGATCTTGATTTAGCTGTTTTAAACCTGAAAATTATTTAAACTAATTTTTAAAGCAAAAATGTTCATTCTTTTTTAAAATAATTACATTATTTTTACTGTTATATTTTTTAACCGTCTGTGGATTTCACCGTATTAACGTTGTGATTATATAGCCATTTTTCAGCACTTTCATGTTTCATATTTTTAGTTTATTCATTGAGTATCAATAAAATCATTGTTTATAAATATAGTTTTATGTATTCGGTGTCAAATTTAATGGATATTTAAAATTCATACAAATGTCGTTACTATTTCGAGTGTACCAATTCAGCGATTACGAACGCACAGGAAACTGGTCTTTTTATGGCGCTTCATTTTGGGGGAATCGAGACGAGACGAGAGTCTCGTCCGAGATTCGAGACCGAGACGAGACTGGGGTTCACGAGACGATACCGAAGTTCAGAAAACGAGACCGAGACGATACTGGCTCAAGTCTCGTCTCGCGGCAACACTAGTCATCTCCCCTTTAAAACCCAATAATATTTGGCAACTGGCGGTGTAATATTTAGGCGTGAAAATAGAAAAAACTCTTGTGTTCCAGGAGTTGCCACGACGGTAACTCCTGCGGAGTCAAAGGCTTTGGACTATAAGGAAGACGAACGTGAGAGTTACCGTAGAATAATTCATTCCTCCGGACTGGGCTTCATTCGTGGAGTCTCCTATTTCGCTTTAACATTGCTGACTGTACTTGAGCTCGTCCCTTGAGAGCGTCCGTCGAATCCACCATCATCTTCGTCTACGATATACCGTTCAAGCCTCCACTAGGGTGTGCTGCGCGAGATGATTCCACGCCAGGCATGGAGCATTCATCCCAGTTCAAATCAGAACCGCGCACTTTTCCCCAGCCGCTAGGCGCAGGCCAAAAGCAGTCAGGGTAACAATGCGCGGTCAGACCAGAAACTAGGAGAGTGCTACTCAGACGAACATGCTACCATGCAGTACACTACTTAAGATACGACCTATGGTTAGTATTATTAGTGTGATAAATTAATAAAAGATACACATTTAAATTAATAAAAGACACACACACACATACAAAAGATACAATAAGTACACTACTTAAGATACGACCTATGGTTAGTATTATTAGTGTGATAAATTAATAAAAGATTGATAAATAGTCCTTAAAGATACTAAACCATGCAGAAAGCTAAATCATGCCGGAAATATCATTTGGGGTGATTTGTTAATGATGATGGTAAGATATTTCGTACTGGTACAAAACCTACCTTACCTGATGAGGGTCAAAGTTTCGTAGATCTGATCTATCGCAACTATTATGGTCCCTTATTTTACATGGAAAGAATTATATTCTAGGTCTATCGGTTCTGCAGTTTGTTCCTTAATCTTATGCCTGTGATCGTTTCTAATATAATAATTTGGCTCTTGTAAAATATGTTGAATGTCCGGAAAAAAAATTGTCCGCAACCATCTTTCGCTAGATTTAATCTACATTTTTCCCTTAAATAAAATACAGGTTCTCACCCTATTTCCTTCAGCAATTCGGTAACTCTGCTAAGTTTATCGTAACAATTTTTATCAAATCTTGAGCTCTCCGCTATATTCGATGTATTTCTGAAACTATTCCAAATTCATGAGCTAGCGAAGGATTACATGACCTAGCGAAGGAACCATGGAAGGGAACAGACCATATATTTGGTATATTTTATTGAATTTTCTCATGCAGGCAGGTGCCACGTCCGCGATAGTTTCAGTGAATCGGAAATTGTTTTATCCTGGGATCTTTCGTGTGCTACAAGCTGATATCGCCGTCTACAGAAGTACGAAATGGAAATGCGGCCCCTCGCAAAAATTAACCCATTTTTATACCCCAAAAGACATACATAGAGGAAGAGGGAAACTCAAGGGAACATTGGCTGTGGGGGTAATTGTCAATCATCCGCATCCTGAAATTAAGACAGTTTGAGCGACATAGTTCCCTAATTATAATGGAGATCATATTCGAATTATAATTTTTCATTTCGGCAGCTGTAGGAAGCATGAATTAAATATTTCCTTATTAATGGTACTATAATTTACTTTTATATGACTGAAATTATAATAAATAAAATGAAAAGTCAACATAAGTATTCTTCTTGACGCATTTTTTTCGCGCGGTATGTTTAAAACTCCTCAACGGAAGGTGTTTTTTGATCCTGCAAAACTAACATGGTGTTAGTTGTCGGGGTGGCACGTATCGTACAAATATGCAACCTTTACGTATAAACCGAAATAAAATAATACGTACCATTCTTCGAACAGCGAGTGCGGATATCTCCTTTCCATTATATATCAACTTCAATATTTTATCAATTTTATTATTTTTGATCTCAGACAGTCAACAGGGATTACAGAAGCTCCTAGATTAGTTTTGTGAATCAACGGAGAGAATGGAATTGAAGGTAAATGCGTGCAAGACTAAAGTAGTAGTTTTTGATAAGGAGAATGGGGCGAATGATGAGGGCGAATGGTGAAGTAATTGAACAAGTGGATGATTTCGTGTACTTAGGTAAGATGTATGCGAAAGATGGAAAAATAGATGAGAAGATAAAGAGACGTGCGAATGCTGGAAGGAAAGTGGTAGGTAGCATGTGGAGCATTACAAGGAATGAGTGCTTGTCTAAGGAAGCGAAATTTGCCGTGTACAAAAGTATACTCCTTCCCACTTTGCTATATGGTAGTGAAACATGAGTATGTCAGGATAGACATAAGAGTAGACTAAACGCCGTGGGTTTGAGTTATTTGAGGAGTATTTGCGGCAAAAGTAGGATGGCTAGGGTCAGGAATGAGTGGGCCATGAATGAATGTGGGTTAAATGTTCCAGTAATGGACGTATATGAAAGGAGTGTACTTCGTTGGTTCGGCCATGTTGAGAGAATGAATGAGAGTCGAATAACGAAACAGATTTATGAGAGTAGAATGAAATGTGTGAGAGGTAGAGGTAGGCCCAGAAAGTTGTGGTTGAATTTGGTTGAGGAAATTCTTAGGAGGAGGAATATTAGGAGTCAAAAAAACAGGAGGGCGTGTATGAAACACTGTATGGGGGTAAATGAGGCAAAAGAGGTTTGCAAGGATAGGTCAGAATGGAGGAAATTATTGAAGCAGAGTTAGGTGTACAATTATGTATTAACGAGTGAAACATTTTTACAGTGCCTACCGCGGAAGGGAACGGCGTGATGGGTATGTATGTATGTAATATTTTATCTCTCAGGCATTAATTTATTTACAAGGTACTCAGAATATTTTATAATAGAAGAGGCCATCGTAATAAACCGTGCCAAAATAAAACAAGGCTAAGAAATAACACCAGTGAGTTCCGAGGCCCAATGATGAAGCATACAAAAATTCATATCTCTATATTTCACCTAAACTATTTATTTACTTGTCTAGAGAAATCTCTTCTGTATATACAAACTGAAGCCAGATTTATTAGCTGTCTAAGAAAGCGTTTATTTTCGCAAATACATATAGTCAATATTCTTTAATGTATAAGTACCTACCACCATAACAGGTCATTAATATCACTATGTAATATTTATTCATTGTTCCCTAAATTTGTACTTGTTTTTATTGTTCTGTTGTTAAATGAATAAAGTCTATGTATTTCAATATATTTTGTATTGAGCATACTTTTGTGTTAATTTCAATTCCTCTAAATTTATTTATAAGCTGTTAAATAGACTGCTGCTCACCTCAGCGTAATCTATGGATGGTGATCCAAATACATGTCTCTTTAGGGGTGCCTAATTTCACTAACATCATTGTTTAATGGATTATATTGTATAATTCTGCGTGTGAAATTAAATATTATTATTTTAGTGTTGAGCTGTTGACATTTTTCAAATAAATAAATACATTTCTTTGCCGTATTTTAGAAGTAAGCCGGATGGCAGTGATGGAACTTGGATATAATGGAGAATTCACGCCTGCTTCTTCCTTGTAATGCGTTCTGAATCTATGGCTATCGATTAGAAGACCCCGGGACGACGTTTGAAGGATCCCTATCCATCTTTGGACCGCATCCCTATCCATATCCAGCTCCGTGACTTTCGCAGAGAGATATGGATTCTCTAAGAAACGCTATATACCTTGTCCAATGAATGTTGTCTCCATTCTGCCTTTGCCGTGGTAAGTAGCCTGAAATTGTTTTGTTATTTTAACGAAGTCTTCTCGGGTTTTCCACCAGGTCAGGTATTGGTTGGCCGACGTTTCGATGACTGACTCCGCCTTCTTCCAAAATTACCATAGCAATTTTTAAATATTATGTAGCCACGGTATTTAGCTAGAAAATATCAAAAACTGAGCAAAATCGAGGGGGAATGTGTTTAAGGAGAAACGCCTCTGAAGTTTTCAAAATGAAAATAAATGTAATTGTTTGGACAATATTTCGAGTTTATCGTCACTATGTTGTGCATTGTAGTTTTTTCTTCCGGAAAAATTTGTTCTACTTATCCTACGTATAATACTTCTGGAGATATATTACTAAATAATTATATATTATATAATAATAATAAATAATAGATAATAGACTAAACATTTATCAACCGATCTCATATCGATCTGAACTCAGATCGATCTGAAAATTCCAAGCGAGACGACTCAGATCGTCTGGTTTATCAACACGGACTGAAAATATCGATATTTATCAATGGAATCTATCAGTTGAAGCACGATTGGCGATTGGCCTGGTGAGTAAACAAGTGCAGAGTTGGAAATTTTCAGTCGCATTCCGAGTGAACGCAATTGCCCACTTGGGGGTAAAATTGCGATTTGCTACGATATCATCAACGCCACTTCACTCGCCATTGCTGCACTCTTGTTACAACTGGTTACAACCAAGGAGTATAGAGACCCACTATACTCCTTGATTACAACTCACCCTTGAATAATAACGATTATATTTCGTTTTCCATGACAACCAAAAGAATAACGAGGAGCGCCTCCGACCCGCTATCTGTTACGAGTCACCTCGCTAGGGTTAAAAGCTTACCCCCCGGTTTAGAAGGCAGTGGGAAAAGGAAAATGTGAGTGGGTTAGGGCGAAGCACAGCTACTGGGAGGCCGACACCATGAGGCGGATTGACGTCAAAGGACGACAATGGGCCCCCGCCTCCCCTCAGTCCTCGTAGCTGTTGGGTTACCCCAACAACGTTGGACGAGTCACCGCCAGTCTCGCTTTCGCGAAAACTTACCACACATCTGTTGAGAACCGGCGAAACCCATTGCCCAAATTCTTGGGATAAGGTATCATTAACATACCTAACTGATCCGGCCAGATCGATTGGTAAACGTAGTGATTGTCTATTACCCACTCCCTTGAAAATTTGAAGCCACGAAGGATTTTTGCCTCCCCGAAAGCTTCTTCCCAGAGTTCAAAGGAAGGACATCTGGTGCTTCTTCTCCTGCCACTACCCTTCTCCGAAGATTTTTCCTTAGCTGAGCCTTCCAACTATGTATTGAAAGTCCTCCCATTTTCTATGTGTCCATTCTCCCATTTCGTGCATATTTTAGCAATGATCGATTTATTTCTGTTTAAGCACCAACCATCTATCTCAAGTGCCAACTTTTGATCATTCCAAATATACCTCGCTCATCTTGAATATCATGTATCTCTTCATTGTTTTTTATTCTTCAGAGTACACATTCATAAGTTGGTAGGCAGATAGGTCCTAGAACCATGTTTTTAAATTAAATTGATTTGTTCCATATTCTATGTCAATGTATCTACACCTCAGTGTCGTATAAAAGAATTGGGTGTGTTGTTGTTTCATTTGTTCTTTATATAGTTTTCTTCGATAATTGTTTACCCCTCACTCAAAGCCCAATATTTTCCATGTCTCAATCGCAAATGTATTATCTACAGTTGTATAATTTCAGCAATTTCAGGAAGTATCCTATTATTATAAACAAAGCGAAATTTTCTTGAATAATTATTTATCAAAACATGTTGTTTCTGGATAAAGTTGAAAAAATCCGACCATAGCTTGTTGTAATTAATTGGAATCATGATCTCAAAATAACAGAACTTACAATTCTTATTTCCACGTATCAACCTAGGCTTTGACATGACTCTTGCCCTTCTCAAGGTCATATCACATGATACCTTGCTGAAGACATGACAAGGCCGACTCGTGACATAACGTGCAAATGACACGAGCTGTGTCGGAACATAGGTCGGTATGTGGAAATAAAAATTGTAAGTTCTGTTATTTTGAAATCAAGAATTTATTAATTTTCCTAATTTTGAGGCACCATGAAATTCGAATGACAACTACATGTACACACTTCCCTGTGAGCCGCTGCATGGGCATATGGCAGGGGGTATTCAGACACCAGCCGTGTAAAGTACAAAATTTTGGGAGGTGAAATGGTGAAGTATATGATGGGAGTGTATTTAGTGGAGCTCAGTTTTTACTATGGCCACTTATTGTACGCGGTAAGAACAAATTGTTGTACCTATCTGTTCGGAAATGCATCGCTCTTATTTTATCGCATCTGTCAGACCTAGAGATGTAGTGAGGCGTCAAAGTGACACTCTCTGTGTCTCTCAGAAACACACCTTTTCTGAATTTTTCAAGCAAACCAAACCTAGCGGGCAGCCTCCGAGTCTCTAGCGGCTCCAAATCTAATCCCTCTAAAAGCCATGTTCGCTCGAAGCAGTTTTTAGCTTTCTTCTGTATTTATTAATTTTTTTGGTTACATCTCTCGGTCCAGGGTTCCAAATGCCCGTGGAATATTCGAGGTGTGACCTAACCAGAGACAGAGAAGTAAAGAACTGACATTAGTGATACTCTGTGCTGAGTTATCTTTGACCCTCCTCGGTTTTGATATGCCTCAACAAAGAGACAAATGACTTCAGCTAGATTGTTTCACCGCTAAGGCCATGGTAAGTCGTTAATAATTAAGCGTTTAATATTACCGTGGCATCTATTCCATGATGGGTAGACATTAATGTGACCGTATTAAATGTAATATTGAGGTAAGGAATGAAGGTATCCCTTACATTTTCTTGGGAAAAGTTTAAAATCCAAGGCATTGAGGATCTCGCCGCCAACGACATAGATTTTACATTTCAGTCAGTAGTTCACCGTAGGTGTCGGCTTACTTTTTTCTCGTCTACAATACGGGTGTACTTCAGTAGAGTTTACTTAAAAGGAGGCTTGCCCATACACACAGGGATTAAATCCACCTTAGCCGCAGCTAGTGTTTATGGAGAGAACTTCGCATTGCGCAGTGTTTGAGTTTATTTTGGTGACTTCTAAATACGCACGACTGCAAAAACTACTGAACAAGAAGGATAACTTGTACACAATTACTCAACTCCTGATATAACCCTTTCACCGCGATAGTCGACAAAGTCGATCTGCAAATATTTGTGCTTCGCCGCGATGATCGACTTTAGTTCACGACCCTGAAAAAACTTTTTCTTTGGCCGCGACAGACGCACGAAGTCTCTCATGCTACGTTACGAATTTGAACGCGGCAGTGGCGATCTCTGATGCGGTATAATCGAATCAAGTGATCACATCAAGAATACGAAGGAAGTAGTACGAATATGACTTTCGTTTTTTCAATGTAAAATGACATTTTCTAAGAACGCTTGTTGAAAACCAGATACGCTGTGAAAGGGATAAACAATGTAGACACAAATATAATGCGTATTACTATCGAAAGTCCTCGACCTATCGACGTCGAGGCCTCGACCTCCTCGACCTCCGCGACAGTCTCCATGGAATGGTATCGATATCATCCAAGTCCACTTAACTATGGGACCCCGGGTCCTTTTAAGTGGAACCGGTGCTTGGGTGATGAGAGGGTGTCCTCACGGTTTTCTAAAGTGGAAGATGCAATTAAACGTTCAATTAAATTTTCAGTGTAAATGTGGCATAAGGGAAATAGGAGAGTGACCAACATTGCCATTTTCTTTTCTCGAAAAACTCGCATATTCTAACCGAAACTAACGTTAGTTACAAAGTTAGTGAACACCTACTGGGGCCACCAATACAGTGCTAAGGATTCTCTTAAGGCTTCCTGAAACGGAAATTGAATGATGAACCTGTGGCTTGTCAGACCGATTCATATTCCATACCGTGTCCAAGAAGCCGTAATTCCTTTGAAAATTTCCAACGAGTGCACAAACCAGGAATAGATACACTTGTGGCTCTCTACCATTCTGGTTCGTTTTTATTCGCTTTAAATAACTCCAAAAGTAATATGTACTATTTAAAAATTAATTTTGTCTTATTGTGGGGCCTAAGTGATTCTCAGAAATTATTTTGATGCTCCCTTTTCTGTTTATATCAGAAGGTTAACCATTGTTTGCTTTAAATTACTCCAAAAATGTCCATTATAAAAGAATTATTTTTTTCTCGGGAAGTGTGGGCTATTCTCCTTTAAAATTTTCTGTTACGCCATTTTGTGAGTGAAGCTAAATTCCGCTTGTTTGTGCAGGTTTTATATTGTAATATGCTTAGGGTAACCTGAAAATCTGCAGCAATGTTCCGTGTCATGGTGCCCACTCCGTGCGTTCCAAGTAACGAAGAAACAAAAGCTCTTTGCTAAATTGAAGTGAGCGGCGGCTCCAAATGGTACATTTTCGTTCCCTGGCGCGGATGTTTTTTAAAAGGCCTGTAGGTAATGCCGAAAGGCCAACTTTTCCTCGTAAAAAGAAAAGTTTAACAGGCATGACAGACGCCCTAGGATGTAAAGTGCTACTTTCGGCAGTTTCACGTCCGCATCACAAGCCATTTACTTGCGTCCAATTTGTGAAGTGCCGTCTTGATTTGCCTCTTTTAACCCTGAATTGCGACACAGTAATGAGTTCAAGGATTATGGCGCTGCGATTTCAATACGAGTTATGTCATTTGGTTGAATACCAGTATCTTTCTAGGATGAGTCGAGTTTGACTTGATGCCCTAAACTTTTAAATTTGGATATTGCCTTTGTTATTACATATAAACTTGGGAAGATCATTAGAATTGATGGTATTGTCAGTAACTTGGTGGAGTTTCTTCATAATGA
Source organism: Ceriagrion tenellum (assembly GCA_963169105.1). NCBI lineage: Eukaryota > Metazoa > Arthropoda > Insecta > Odonata > Coenagrionidae > Ceriagrion > Ceriagrion tenellum. The sequence continues at coordinate 91,903,098 of OY720642.1, read as the reverse complement.
AATGATGGATTACTTAGTTTTCCACAAAATATTTATGATGATGTCGTGAAGCGATGAAACCCGAGCCGTAACAAGGTCATAAATATTTTGTGGAAAACTAAATAATAATTAATCATTTCATTCATGGGAAACATGATTTAAACTTCATTTTCCATGTACCGCAGTGATGACGTATCTTGTGAAGTGGCCCTTAATAGGTCTTCCATTTGGTCCCTGCTGTCCCAAACCTGGCTTGGCCTACCTTGCTAAACCGATTACATTCAAGCAATAATGTAATTGAAGTTGTAACATCGAACAAAACACCAAATAAAAAATTATGCTCCCCTCCGTATTTACTATTTCCTTCTCAGGACAAAAATGGAGGGCTTAACTTCGACTCAGCTGGGCTTATTTGAAACTACCTAACGTTTTTTAATACAATTATAGAGCCCAGATTTGACCTACACTCTAATCCAGAATATTATTAAACATGATTACGAAATAGAGTCGCTCAAATGTAAGGAAAAGTTATTCAGTACTTTTGCTATCAATAAGACATTGTAGGTTAGAGTTTTGTAATTTCTTAATAGTAAGTGTGTCACGAGAGGATAGGGGAATGTAAATGAAAGTCGAGGAGTTACTAATAAAGTTAGTCATGTTTGTGGATGATTTAGCGCGTGATAGCCAATCAGCCAAGGGACTGCATTTAATGATAAGTGCATTGGAGGTAGAGCGCTAAAGGTATGAGATGAAGGTGAACCGCAAATGAGAAATGGAATTTTCGGAAAATAGGAAGGAAGGCGAGAGCTATTCATGTTTGGGTGGAGTTTATTTTTGGAGAATAATGAGTTTTGCAACGAGGAAATAATGTGCAGGATTGCATTGGCTTAGGAAGCCAATTCCTAAGTATAGAGGGTTAATTATGGGACTGTATTTGCCTCTTTTGACTACCAATTGAAACAGCCAATCACGACCGATTTTGAGGCAGTTTGAAATCCTTATAGTACCTCTAATTGAAGACAAACCCAGCACCGTAAATCGAGGTGAAGCCGGTATGGTTTTTGAGGTTTTTGAGTCTACTGTACTATAGTATCCTCTCTTATTCATTCAATTAAAATTTTACTAAGAAAACTTAATCTATCAACTAATCGCTTCGCGTTTGAATATCATGAATTCAACAACTATATGCTTAGAAGGAAAGAGTTACATTTGTAACATCTTCACCCCGCAAAGTTCGATGAAGATAGTGCGCTAACGTTTTTCGTTCCAAACTCGTAGACCTTGGTCTCTATTTCAACTTTACCCCATTGGTTTCAAGCCCAGACACCTACAAATTCTGTGCAAATGGGAAACGCCTTACCAACCCTCCGTGCTTGTTCGATTTTCCATAGCAAAGCGTTGGTTATTTCTAAAAAGTATTGCAATCTTCATTGAATCTTTTAGTAGCGATATCCTTGATTGCCTCCTCAAGGTTTTCTGGAGGATAGTACTTTATCCTCCAGCAGTGGGCGTAATTTGAGCATTTTGGTAAGGGGGCGGAGGTTACAGTTGGGTCTGGGTCAATGGGTTGGTTTTAAAGCCTTTCGAGAGAAATTGACGACCGCAGAATTGTTGCTAGTATTGCCTATTAAAGTTCCATTAAATAACTTTAATTTAATAAGTTAATTGAGATAAATTAAGCAGAATAATGAAAAATTTTCCGGTAAACTTTGTATCCCCGAGTTTATAACATTGCGCAAATTCTTCCCCTTTAAAGTATTAGAGGGACAATTGTGGCCCCTTGCCTCTCTCGTATTACGTATGCCTAAGCCTCTGGCCTCCAGGTTTTCTAGGTAAGTCCGTGGCATCCAGAAAAATATTAAATAGAATGGCGAAGATATTAAATAAACATAAAAATTCGATGTACCAAAATTCACCCCGCTAATTATACTTCTTAGATCTTTTAGAGATGAAAAAAAATGTAAAATATTTATTTACGTTTTCTCAAGGGATTATTACTCTCAAATAGTTTTTCAAGCAAAGGAAAACTATTACATGAGCGATATTTCTAACCAGGTGGTATAACTAAAAATTCATAAAAACTGAGTTTTGGCGATGTTGTCGTGTAAACACTGAAGAAAAAGATAACACTTTATAACAAAATTTGGCAAAGTTTTTGTTTGTTTTTAGTGTTGATTTCTTTAATTTTTGATGCTATTTTTAATATAAAAGGAGTTTTTCTCCAAATCCAATATTCCGTATGTGATTATTATTTCAATTTTCATATAAACCACCGATATTACAGGCTTATTCAATGCAACTAGGGCTATACAGAAAATATCATTCAATGCTTCAATATTTGTTGGGAATAAGCGATAAAAATAACTAAGAACGCTGAATTTTCATACAACAATGGTGTCATTTTACATCAGAACAGCTTTTTCTCTTATGCTCTTTCGATCCTTCTGCTCGTGCTATGCCCCACGCATAGTCTCCCATCATAGCACAGTTCCAAAGTCCAGGATACGTTCTTTACTTTCGACAAATGCCCTCGCGATAACGCTCCACACGTTTCTCAAATAAAGCTCCTGAAGACATGACGAAAAAATTTTCTTAGTAAATTCCACACTAAAATTTTTTTACTGACCTAGGTTTCAATTGCCTAGCAATTATTTTCAAGGTGCATTTGCATAGCATGCGAGTCAATATGTAGAAACTTGGGGAGAGGGGAAGAGGAGAGAAGTGATTAATTGACGTCAGAGACGTGCGTCACGATCAGTGAGAGGTGGTAGGGGAAAGGTATGAATAAATATGGAGAGTTGGAGGGAAAAACACATTCATTTTGAAGTTTCACACTTTTGTTGTTGGCAGCATTCAAAATTTCAAATTGTTCTAGGAAGTACAATTTGGCCCCTTTCCTATCAATGTGGAGCACTTCCGGCACAAAGTCACTTTTATGGTCCTCCTCAATTAAATGTTTTGCAAAGGATGACGAAATATCTCCCTTCACCCAACACCTTTTATGTTCGCTAGTCCTAACCGTGATGGCTCGACCACATTGTCCAATTAATTGGGAAGTACAATTGGGAGTAGTACAATTTAACTGTATACACCATTTCTGTTTATCCGTGTTACTTCGTCCTTAGAGTTGAATAATAATTTTCCTATGGTTTTTGGGGTGTAAAAAGAAGCAGTAAAATTATTCTTGGGGAAGGCGTCAATTACTTTATAAGATATATTCCCAAGAAAGGGAAGTTTACACCATCGTTTGAGTGGCTCGTCATGCATTAATGCATGACAAGCCTCTCATGCATTATGCTCGTCGTGATTAACTTAACAGTCTCTTTCTTGGTTACACGGTTTAATATTTTGTCAATTAAATCAATCTTGTATCCATTATTGAGATTACATACTCGGATAGTGGTATAGATACAAGACGGTGGATCATGGAGTAGAAGCTAGAGAGCTTGTGGGAATGGTGATGGCAAGAATCATTAGAAATTACCGCTTCAGTATATGTGGGTTTGCGGAAGATTGAGAATTCGTTATGTTTATTGTTAGGACAAGGGAATTAATCTCATTTCCTCCTGTTGAAACCGTGAACTTTATGGAATGGTGTAAATTGTTTCAAAAATTTAAAAACCCGTCTAGTCGACGAAGACTGCTAGTCCAAACACACAACACATTATCGACATATCGGAACCAATAAAAAATGTTCTTGACGAGAATATTGTTGGGGTTAAAAAGTCTTTCCTCTAAATTGTTCATTAAAATATCTGCTAATAATGGTGAGCCCATTGCAAGGTCATGAGTTGGTTTATAAAACGTACCGTCAAACACGAAATATTTATACATATTTGCAACAAGAGCTCTAGTTCTAAGGTCAGTCGAGGATTTGAGTTTGTATCTTTAACTAGGGCTAAGGTCAAGGAAACTGCCTTCTGAGCCGGAACAGACGTGAGCAAGTTTTTTACGTCAAAAGAGATGAGCTTTGAGTTGGGAGGAGGTTTTAATCTAGCCTCTGTTCCAACCGTCACTTGCTGTCCTCGTTTAAAAATCCCCCCTTCCCCTCTCTTCCCCACCCCACTTTGTAAATGTATAAAAGTCTAAGATATTTGGAGTAATGTACCCTGATGATGCTGATGATGATGCATGATGTGCTGAAACCATGGCCGGTGACGAAAATAAAATTGTGGAAATTCTACAAGTGTTTTTTTTTCCAAATATGGAAGTCCATAAGTTCCACAAAGTTTGTGCCAATACGATCTCTTATATTAACATGAATAATATTTTTACGTAGAGTAGTTACTATTGCGCTTTGTAAATTCTGTTGCGTAGTGTAATTCCAAATGATGGCGAAAATCAGACTCGTATTGAAGCACTGCTTGGCTCAGCCAACCAGTGACTAGTTCATGAACCTACCACCGTTGTCTACCGCTCTCTACCGTAAATCTTCTTCTACCGTAAGCCTACCATCGAGATCCAAATTTTCGCGTTTGTGACGTCTTCACCCCGCAAACTGACTTCTGGGACTGGATTGGATATTTTGGGAGGCAACCGACAGCTAAGGTCACATGCGCCATAGAGGACAGGTTAGGGAGGAAACGGAAAAAGTGAAACACGGCGTCGGCATTAGACTGCTCTTAACGAAAGGCGCCAAGGGGACCACGGTTTAACGTCTCATCCGACAGACGGAGTACTGAACTTGAAGTGTCCTCCACAAGACACTCAAGTAGGAATCGGGTATCCTCTGAAAACATCCTTTTCTGCAGGGATTTGAACCATGGCCGTCCGTATAGTTAGCCAGTACTCTAACCACCAACCCAATCCCCAAACTGACCTCTCCCCGGTTTTCCGTATGGTTCAATTTATATTCATCATAAAAATTATTCACTTTCGTTCTTCGTTTTTTGAAAGATGAAATTATGAACTCGTTTCCTCCCTGTTTTCCTTTCATGAGATGTAAGTTACCGACGTGCACGCCATGACCTATATATTCTGCGGCCTTCCAAAATCGTTTCATTTCCTATGCCACGAGCGTTCTATAGTGGGTTGTTTTTTTCCCCGCCCTAGCTTATCACATCATAGCTCACGATGAAGTCGGCAGTTTTATGCAGTCCGCTTCGTAGAATATATTTATCCTCACAAAAAAACCTCAAAGGAAATTAATGTACGAAAAAACTAGTTTCGGAAGAATGATATACGGCGGATATGCACCGAGTGCTCTCCGTGCGCCGTAGACGTGGCTCTTTGGAGAGGAAATCGTGGTCTTTGAACCCTACAGAAAAAAGAGGAGCGGACGCAAACGCAGCTGTATAGTAGCTAAGAATTACCTCGGCGTGAAAAATAGTGCAGCCGTGATGTAGGGGAGCCCCGAGATTGAAATTTTCCGAAATTCAATGGAAATCCAAAGTGGGCTCCGTGGTGGAAACTTTTTCATCAAATCTTCCGAGCGTGGGCCCCGAAACTTCCGAGATTAAAACTTAACCAGAGGTCTTTACTCGGGTCACTCTCATAACCAGACTACCGTCGTGAAACTCCCGTTCTACGGCGGAAGGAGTAAGAGTCGCTTCTTTTATGAAAAAAAATAGTTTAAGCGGTTTTGAATGATTCACTTCACGAGCGAGTTAAGCCTCTCAGACGTCCGTCTGCTTGTCCGAGAACATAAGAATTGTTCCGGGTTTTCCTGCGTACGTCTAAGTTGCGGGCAACAGTTTCGTCTCCGGGTCTGTAGGTGATTCTTTCCAATTTTCGCTCTTTTTCATCTTCACTGCCACAAGATAATTACTGTCCAATACACGCGAGGGACATTTCGAAGAGTAGGCATAGGAATATACTAAAAATATTTTTGCAAATGGGGATTAGAAGAAATTTAACGACTGTTTGGAGAAATAAATGCTCAAGAGAAGTGACAAATCCAGATTTCATAAAACAAATACTAGGTCTATTACAATTTGGTGAAATAACTACGCAAGATAAGTGACAAATCCAGATTTTATAAAAACACATACTAGGTCTATTATGGCTTTTACAGCAGAAACATACAATACTAGAAGATTATTAAAGGCTACAGAGATGAAAGTACTACGAAGGATTGCAGGAAAAAACACTCAGTACATAGAAAGAAGTGAAAGCATAGCGAAATTATGCGAGATATTAGGATTTACCGCCAGTAACGAACTGCATCGGTCAGCCAAGAAAAAAGTGAAGTCAACAGTTTCGGGCGAGTGTTTTGAAACTGTATATTCGAAATGAAAAACACTCGATGTTGTACTGACCATCTCTCCGTTCTTCTTTTTAATTTCTCTTTTACTTATTTTTCTTGGTTCCATTCTTTGTAAACCATTGGCTACCGTGTACATCTCCTCAAATTTTCCCTGCCGCTCTAGATTTTCTACTGCTTCACACAGGTTTTGCATCCAGAATTCTCTGGCTTTATCTGTACTTCTTCTTAATTCATTATTCAATATTCTGTATTACTTCCTGCCATCCTCAGTATTGCTATTTTTGTACTTCCTTCTTTCCTCCATTTTGTCAAGCATTTCTTGATTTACCCACTCCTTTCTTTTCATATTTCTTTGTAATTTTCTAACACATTCATCCAGCCCTTTCCAGATAGCATTCTTCACTAGCTTCCATTCCTCTTCAATATCTAAACTTTTATATGCTTTGGCAATTCCTCATCAAATTTATTCCCATACATACCAGCGGAGTCATTATTCAAGGCTCTTAAGTCCCAATTATCATTATCCCTTTTCCTTTTGATATGTTTCAATTTAGTTCTTAGGTTGAATACGAGGAGATTATGATCTGTATCAGCGTCTGCTCCAGGGAAAGTTTCACAATTATTTATGCTATTTTTAGACCTTTGATTTACAGTAATAAATATTTATTACATAAATAAATATTATTTACAGTAATAATAATTGTTTTTACGAAAATGAAATTTACACATGAAAGAATTATGTTTTATCTACTCACTCTATTCCCCACATATTCTTCTTCAAGTTCTATCCTCAAGTAATATTTCGTCAGCTATATCTCTTTCCCATATGCGATAATGATTCTTACAATTGAATTATTTATTCTTTTTTACTAGCTTTGGACGTTACAGATTTTGAAAGGGAAAAAGAGATTTTTTTTTCACGTTGCAGGTTTTGAAACCTACCCCAACATTTGCAGCCTTATATTAAGGAAATTGGTTGACTTCTACAAGGGTTTAACAAAAATTAATGGCCAACCCACTCAAGATTCCACGAGTCAACGATGTTGAGGTTCGATTGGCAAATTACCATGTAGCGTGATTGGCAATTTCTCGATAGATGATACCATAATCTGCAAGAAATCTATTTTTGCTCCTTACCCTGGAGATAATATCTTTGATATCAATTATGGAATAACATGGTTTCTATCACCAGCAATAACACTCTCACATGGTAAAAGTGACATCCGACCTCCCCGCGGGATGCCAAATATCATTTTAGCCATATGAGGATTAATACCGCCGATAACTTCTTCTTATGGGGTCGGTGAGAAAATCATGTTTTCAATTCACTATTGTGAATGACAATATTTACTTAGTGATTCCACAGATTTTTATTTAAACATGACCTAGGTGAACTAGGCTAACGCTTATCATATATCATCGAGCATTGGCTGCATGATTTTTTAATCGGCCATATAAAAAGTAGTTATCGACGGCATGATTTCCAACATAGACTGACATCCGGCACTCCACAAGGAGGAATGATAGGCCCCCTGTTATTCCCTAATTCATATAAGTAGCAAAAATATCGACGTCAGGAGAAAAACAGATGGCATATCGACTTCAGGAGAAAAACTGATGATTCAGAAAGTTGCTACCATACAACAAACGGGAAGAAATCAACATAAATAATATTTTTATGCAATGTAATTTATTTTTCGCAATATCATTCTATCTGAAGGTGAAAATCAGAATCGTAGTGAAGCACTGCCTGGCTGAGCCATTCAGTGGCTGGTTTATGAACCAACCGCCATTGTCTACCACCCTCTTCCATAAGTTCATATGAGTAGCAAAGATAGATTTCTTGCCGAATATTGTCACCTACTTGAGTCCGGGTATCACGTTATATTCAAGATCTAATGGTGATGTTCCACCTCGAAAATTAGGTCCTGTTCTAATAACTTTATGTGGAATCACCTTGCAACTCTTATCATCTACAATGCTAAGCAAATTCCTCCAAGTCACGCCGGAGACACCGGATCAAATTTGACTAATATTTTGAAAGAACTGTGGCACAATGCATTTTTTAAGTGAACTTAACACTCTATGGACGAGGGATTCAAATTTTTTAAGTTTCAAAATCATTGACAGATCTGCTTTATAAGAGGCTTTTCCATCTAGTTGCTGCGCTAGACAGAATTGTAACTCTTTGGATTAAGTGTGTGTGGAAAGTTGCATCTCTTTTGGCGGTTTGTCAAACAATTTGAATAGATGAATGTGTGACGCTATTCACTGACGATGGCGTGCCTGGTGGATCTCTGACATAAATAGTTTCAGCTGTCATATGAAGAAAAAATTGGGAAAGTTTAAATAAGGTACGTTATGAAGGTAAAGTTGAAGTATACCTTGTGTAAATCTTATTATGCCCAGTATTATTTTAAATTAATTATATACAATACAAATACGTCTTATTTCAAAATAAAATTTAATTTTTCTAAAATGCTTAAATAGCACTTGTAATAAACCAATGTAGTAGCACTATTTTTTTCATGCTGATGTTTCATAATTCCGTCCATAGAGGGTAAATGACTCGAGTGACTGCAGTTTTTGGTCACCTCATCAAATAACCGACCAGCCTAGCTCAAATCACGTGTAGTAGCAAGAACATTACTAAACAAATGATAGAGAGGCCCAGTATTACTTCAAATTAAATATATACAATACAAATACGTCTTATTTCAAAATAAATTTTAATTTTTCTAAAATGCTTAAATAGCACTTGTAATAAACCAATGTAGTAGCACTATTTTTTTCATGCTGATGTTTCATAATTCCGTCCATAGAGGGTAAATGGCTCGAGTGACTGCAGTTTTTGGCCACCTCATCAAATAACCGACCAGCCTAGCTCAAATCACGTGTAGTAGCAAGAACATTACTAAACAAATGATAGAGATAAAGGTTTTTTTTATTAAGAGAGTGAGATGGAGGGAGTGTCATCGACCTGAGAGCCTCCCATCTTCCCTCCACGTTTACTCCCACTACTCTAACCCCTTCTCGTCATCCCTTCCCCTCCAGAAACGGTAGCGTATCGAGTCAAGAAGGGGGTTCTGCACTGCGGCTATGACGTGTCGCGAAAGCAAGGTTAGTGCCTCGAGAAAAAAGAATTGAAGGAAAACCCTTGAGAGATTGTGTGTGTCCCAGTACCGCGCCCGCCTACGTGCTTATTCTCGTGCCCGTGTATATGTGAATGAGCGAAGTAAAGAGATTTTTGCTCGAATATTTTATTTCCCCCACTCCCGACTGAGAGCAGGCATCGTTGCACGCAGCTCTGCTCCCTCGACGCTTTAATTGATCTTTTAATTTTTTTCATAATCGTTATTCCCATGCATCACTCCCGCTCGGCGCCCGTGTAGACCTCTTATGAAGATGTTGGCTTTACAAAACAAGGCGGGCCGAGCTATTACCTGGAAATGGCGTGAAATAAATTATCCTCTCATGGGATAATTACTATCCTTACAAATTTCGTCCGGAATACCCCGAAGTGGTACATGACTTATAAAACATATGTGGTGCAATATTAAAGAAACTAGGTTTTGTTAAACGTATAATAGGAAGGTCCTCGGATGAAAAAGTCAAAGAGAGATGCAACTTTGCTCTTTTAAGGCCACACCTCGAATACGCAGCGAGCATTTGGGACCCTGGTCAAATAGATTTAACCAAAAAAATTAATAAAATACAAAGGAAAGCGCTCCGTTAAAAACTGCCTCGAGCGTACATATAGTGTCTCATAACTTTTAGAGCGATTAAGGTGGGAACCCCTAGAGACTCGGAGGTTACACGCTAGGCTTAGGTTGCTTGAGAAATTCAGAACTGATATTTTTCAGAGCGACATAGAGAATATTATCATGACTCCTCACTACATCTCTAGGTCTGACAGACGCGATAAAATAAGAGAGATACACTGCGGAACAGATAGGTACAAGAACTCGTTCTTTCCGCGAACAATAAGCAATCACAATAAAAATTAAGCTCACTAAATACACTCCTATAATTCATGTCACCATTTCATCACCAAAAAACTTACACTTTTACACGGCTGGTGACCGAACACCCTCTGCCACACACCAATGCGGCGGCTCGCGGGGTATTAGTTTTATTTATTCCCCAAGTATTATGCAGTTTGTGTCAAACCTATATAATTCAATTGTAAGAAGCATTATCACATATGGGAGTGCGATGTGGCAGATGAAGGAGGAAGCAAAAAAAATGCCAAATGTTACGGAGATGGATTACTGGAGACGATCTGCGGGTACTTCCAGACGGGAAAGAATCATGAACGAGAGAATAATAAATATAATTGGAGTCACCCATACAATTGTCGATGATAATAAAAAAATAACAGCTTATGTGGTATGGTCACATACAACGTATGAGGAACGAGAGATTACATAAGCAAATTTTAATGTGGAATCCATAAGGTAGAAAAAAAGAGGAAGGCCAAGGATTAGTCAGAGAGAAGGCATAGAAAAGGCAATAAGAGAAAAGCAGTTGCTGGAAGGTCTATGGATGAATAGGGAGCAATGGCGGTTGGGTATCGGATAGCGTCGTAGGACGTTAAATTACCGAATATATATATATATATTTCGAACCTATAAGATATCCAATGGACACAAAAAATCTGATTTGCTTTTTTTTTACTTTCAAGAAGTTTTCCCAGGATGCATGTCAGCCGTTAAGTTGTTGAAAGGAAAGGTGGAGATAAAACTGGTGCCGGAATCAGCCTACTCCTAACAAGAGAAATTCATTTAGGTGAAATATCTATTTTGCCACTGATTTTAAACTGTTATGAGACTTTTTTTCTCCTTTGCAACTAATATGAAACCGATTTATGCTAATATACATCCTAACTCTTCTTGATAAACTCTTCTGGGATTGATTTCCTCTAATTTTCACGGCTTATTTTCAAATAATTTTACTTGAGCTAATATGCAACTGATTTTCTGGTAAAATATCTCTTATGCATCTGATTTTTAAACTCTTTGGAGACATTTAAAGGGATTCCTCTCGTATTTGCCTCTGAATTGTTTCGAAATCACTTTTTCAATTTGCAGAGGATATTAATATCTACTGTCGATGTGTGCAGAATATTGGTGAAAAATCAGTTTGAAGTAGGATGCGAGATAATTATATTTTTCCCTGAGCAGCCAAAGTTGAACGTCCGTTCCGACGGATGGAGTGCATGACAAGTGCTCTTCATATAATATCCGCGTAGGGATCTGAATTCCATTTAAAAAATGCTGTCTTGTTACTCCCTCCCGAAATGGGAAGCCAGTACTTAATTCATCACTCTGCGCTGTACCATATTCGCCCGGCTAACTGCACTTTTTAGAAACATTGAGAATAAAAAAATGTAAAACTTTTTTTACATTTTCTCAACGGATTTTTTACTCTTAATAAGTTTCTTGAGGGGATAAATTAATTACTGGGCGGTATTATTAACCAGGACGTCACAACAACGGAGGTTTTGCGATGTTGTAGTGATAACGCATTAATACTCAGGAAAAAAAATAGTGTAACCAACTAGGGGTAAAACTCGGAATCGTAGTTTAAGCACTGTCTGGCAAAGCCAACAAGTGTCCAGTGCATCAACCAACTGCCGTCGTCCTCCATTCTCTTCCGACTGTCCGCCAATTCCTTCCCGTTTCGAAATTTGCGTGCCCCTTCATCATGGGCACTATATCATCAGGATGGCTCGAGTTAAATCCTACATCAAAATTTGAGTTTTGGTATATACTGTATAGAATATATTCCTATAAATACAGAAATCTAAATACCTTCTCCCATTTATTCTTTATATATTTTCCTGTGCAGTTATTAATTCTTTACCGTAAAAAGACGATTTTGTAAGCATAATTTCTCATTTGACGTTTGGCATCATCCTCTAAGTGAGGGATAGTTACTCTGAGAAAAACATTTATCAGCAAAATTTTAGCCATTAAGCTCGCATGTAGGGTGTCTCTAAGAACTCACGGCCAGCCTCTTCCAAATTCTCCAAGTACTTTCCTTGCCATGAATTTATATCGTTCAAAAGGACTTATTTGTAAGGAAAATCTCCGTCATTTTCCTACCGATTCTAATTATCTACCACCATATTAATACTCTGACAAAATAATATGAATACCTATTCACGTTATATGAAATTAGTCCTCATTATCCTGCACCTGTTATTTACTTATAATAAACTATCTACTGAAATGAAAAGCATTCCATCTAAAATGTCCGAAAAGGGTCCTAAAAAGTTTGGAGTGTTTATATAATTTGCAAAAATTGTTTGAGAAATGAAAATTCAGATTTTTTTGCGTTTTACGCATGTTTAATAATATATTTATCTTAAGTTTGTCAACATTTTGACAGTACCATGTCGGTATTGACCAATGGAATGAAAATTAATGCTCTAGCTTAGCCAGTCTATTGTCTCCTTGGTGGTCCTACACTCCGCTGGGCATACATGAATAACGGGTTGACGAAATTCCCGGGGAGCCATCTTCATCCGCCTGGCGCAGCAGCGCCCAGTGATGGAGAAAATATTTGATTCTTTTTGGTTGCAAGCTAAAACCTTTTCCGAGCCATGCAACTATATGTCGCTAAAAACTATATGTCTACTAAAACTACTAAAAACTATATGTCGCTTTCGGAGCTAGAATTGCAGTAAATAATTTTTAATACGCGATTATTCAAAATAGTTCAACATAAATATCCTCGTTTCAGAACGGCCAGATCATTGCTGTTTGCGTTGATGATCCTATGAAGTAATTTTAATTAAAATTACTTGAAGTACATAAAAATCCATATCGTTGCGAAAATAGCATAAACGACGTCATTTGCTGGTGATACATTATTTTTATAACAACATGAATTATGTTATTTGCAAATGTATTCAATATATTTAAAGTTAGCTCATCCGAAACTTCGAAATATTAATTATCACTGTGTATGTTGTGAAAAATTATTTTTTTTGCAAATATCCAGATGGAGTAACTTTATGCGTAACCCCTCGCTCTAAAAATGTTAACGGAGATTAATTGCAGTTTGCGCTCCTGTTGAGATGTAATATTTTTGATTGATTAGTATTTGAAATGATTTTTTTATTCCTCTGCGTAAAATTCTGGCTAAGATGAATTATTATTTCATTGAAAATGTAAAAAATGCATGATGAGCAGTACATGATCGATATATTTGAATATGTACTCGAATTTCTGAAACAACTCTTTTCATTTGTGGGGTATTAGTTTGCGGGGCATAAAAGTTACGGACAAATCAGATTTAAATCTGGGCTCGATCCTCGGCATGAGAAGCCTGAGTTCTATCGTGAGGTTTCCGTCAAAATGTGACAGCAATTATTTGCTTAGGTTCTGCCTCGGCCAACTTCCGGCTCTTACCCATTTTTGGCCGTCGAATGTTTGCTCGAATAAAGTCACTTTCTATTATATTGCTTCCTCTTTCATTATTTCTAGGTGCGAGTCAATAAAGTTTAGTTGACTCATTAAAGGGACCAGAAGGCCACTTATAGGCTGCGTAGCGTTGTATTTTAGATTCATTTGAATCGTTCTCGGTATTTAAAACAAGTTTTATGATATTTAATCAAAGATCTGCGTAACTGGCCGCGCAGGAGCGGTGTCAACTACTGATGGTCACACAATTGTGTGATATTCACAGTGGAAAAAAATCATTTGCCTGGACTGGGAGTCGAACCCAGACCCAGAAAAACTTGGAATTTTGTGGACTGGGTTCGAATTCAATTCCAGGCGAATGATTTTTCCTCTGTGAATGTCACACAGTTGTGTTTATGTTATTAGAAAATGTATATTTTTCTTATTATACAACTGAAAAACCAAATTTTCTCAACCCTATTGCTTTTTTATCAATGCAACGTAATTTTCCCTCAGAAAAATTGTCATTGTTAGTATTGAATTTCGTCATTTTTCACGAGGGAAATATTTGTTGGCTTGATACGTGGAAGTTATCCATCACAGAAGAATAAAATTAATTTGTCAACTCCACTTATGGTCATTTTTTGTTATGACCACTCCACTTGTGAGATTTTATTGTTACGACAACTTCATTTTTTTGAGAATTTTTTGTTGTAATTTTGACACTTTTTCGAGACCGTAGTAATTTCAATCGTATCAAAAAGTTATAAATTATGAATACAGCATTCTAAAAACGTTGCATCCTGGTAATCTATTGACGTCTGAATTTAAAGACGTTGATATTTCAGAAGTTTTTATTATTGATAAAAATCTTTTTATTCGATGTATTCGTTTAAAAAATGTTCACGTGAATAAAAGCGTCTTCCCCATCACTGTCCTGGTCCACTCTCTGCCGCCCCCGGTGCGGCGGTTCAACTCCCAGGCGCGGTCTCGTCGTCCCGCCCCCATTTTTTCTCTTCCGCATCGCATCCGACCCTCTTATTCCTTCCTCCAGGCCGCCGCCGCCACATTTGTAAGCGTCCTCGCCGGGATTATGGCTCGAGCCATCGGCGTCGCAAAAGGCCTCACCTTCCCTGACTCCCGACAACCACCTCCCAACTATCTTACCCTCGAACTCCCGACTGCATGGGTGGGTCCAGGCTTCGACCCAGCGGATGATGGTGGAAGCAAAAATCTGTTGGCTCATTTTGCGAGGATATTATTTTCATAAAATTCAGAGTAAAAGTAATAAGATATAATTCATTATAATATAACATATATTGAATTATTATCAGGCATATTAATAACGCGTACTTGATAAAATTTTAAAATCTGAAAACAATATGCAAACCGTATCAAAATTGGATTAAATATGCCAAAAGTCCACCAGATGCTCAACTGATAGCTGGGGACGTGGGAAGCTAAAACGACAATAATAATATAAAAAATACATTTCACCAGACAAACTGCATTAATACTATAAATTAATACCATAAAAAATGCTTAAACTAAACTACATTAATACTGTGAATTAATTCTATTACAACTATACTATATCCTGAAAATTGCATTATTAATATAAATTAATGCTATAAAATGGCCAAAATTACATTCATATTATAAATTAATTCCATAGAAACTAAAATATATCCTGCAAACTACATTAATACTAGATATTAAGACAACAAAAAGGCCAAAATGATATTCATACTCTAAATTAATTCTATAAAAACTGTATTATATCATCCAAACAGCATTTATACTATAAATTAATTCTATACAAACTATGGTATATCCAACAAACTACATTTATTTTTCTTCCATAAATTAATTCTATAAAATTCTCTAATTTCTAATTCTCTAATTAAAAAATTTCTGAATTAATTCTATAAAAAGGCCAAAACTGCATTCATACTACGAGTTAATTATAAAGAAAACTATGTTATACCCAGCAAAGAGAAGCTACCAGTCTGCCGAAACTAGAACCTGCATAAGTTGGAGCAATGCAACCAACACAAGTTCCCGTACGCGTACATATGCTCAAAGAAAGAGCCAGGAGAAGATTGAATTAGGTAAAGATAACTCTACTTTCTCATTTAATTGTGTTTACTTTGAATAATTATAAATTATATATTGTGGTATGGCTCTTTAAAGTAATAAAGATACTTTGAGCGAGATAGTTCCCTAGTTATAATGGATTACGTATTCGAATTCAATAATTTAATTTCTGCAACTGTAGGAAGCATGAATTTCATATAGCGTTATTAATGGTGCAATAATTTACCTTTATATGACTGAAATTCCAAGTCATTAAATAATATATCTACATAAGTCTTCAATTGGACTCATTTTTTCACACGGTACGTTTTTCACAACGGAATATTTCTTGTGATCCCGGAAAAATTACGGCGGTGACGATATGATTTATTTGCAAAAATATTTGAGAAAACCATCTCACTGTAATGTATGCACTGTATACAGTTTGTTTACTATTGACGAGATCTAGACGATACAAATGTCTAATTTTTTAAACAAGGTCTCTCTGGAGTACCTAAACGTACCATGTAATAGGGCTCGTATTCTTCGCCAAAAATCTCGGAGAGTATTTAGGTAAGGGGTTGATATTTCGGTATTTTTGCAAGGGTGAGATATTTTTCTTTAAATTGAGAACCATGTCATTGATTTCTAGGTAAAATGAAATTTTGCTCGAACTAACTCAAGGGTATGGCTGCTTTTACGTTTGGTCGTACTCGTTCAAAATTTACTTTGATATTTTGTGCTGTTGAACTCGATGGTTTTGGATAGAACAAACAATAGCATTTACATTTATTATTTCACATTTATGACATTTTAAGTTATTTAGTCATTTTTTTACTGAATTATACTGTCGAAGAACTCTAAATTTCTCTTGTTGAATTGTATGCTAATAATGATGTATTGTCACTTACATATTAGTAGAAATAAACAAAATGTGTTAGTAACTTATCATATTGAGAAATAGTAGATAGTTTAAAGCATAAAATTATTTTATTTTGGTATCAAGTTGTTGAAATTCTTTGTACAAATTAACGACCAGTATTTGGTGTATTTACTTCCATTTCGTTGTTCTTGACCCTGGTTTTGTTTATTATACAATATCATCAGGTGGTGATGTTCTTTTTGTATTCATCACCATTGGATGATGTTTTATCACAACGACAGTAAGGTCCTGAAAAATGAAACTTATTAGGTTACATTTGAAATTTCATGATGAAATGCTATTAAATGAGAAGTAAAGCTACCCATTAGATCGTGCCGCTCTCGGTTTTTGGGAGCTGAGCAATCAACTTGTCGTACCTGGTTAAGTGCTCCTGGTTTCCTCACTCATTAGCTACAGAGGTATTAATTTATTAAATCAATCAGCTAATTTAATATCTAAAAGAGATAAATGAATTCAAAACCCTTTTGTAACTTTTTTACTCTCACAAGAGGAGATCCACCGAATTTTGACCCCATTTGGTCCCGTTCCAAGTTCGAATTGACATGGATAAAATTATGCAAATGGCTCGCTTAATGGCTGAGGATAAAGGAGGCTAAAAGCATTTGGGGCTTGGAAAAGGAGAGAATGGAAGGAATAAAATAAGTGTGAGAGATTAAGGAGGTAGTTTAGATGGACATTTTCTTGAAAGTATTCTAAAATATAATGAATTGCTTCAGTCCCTGAATAAAGTTGCGAGCCACTAGAGACTCGGATGCTGAAATTAGCTGGCTTGAGAAATTCAAAAGTCGTGTGTTTCAGAGCGACATAGAGAATATCATTTTGACACCACGCTACATTCCTAGGTCCGGTCGGAAGCGATTGAGTAATAGAGATACATTTCCGAAGAGATGGGCACAAAAATTCGTTCTTTCCACGCAAAATAAGTGACCATAGTAAAACCGAAGCTCCACTAAATACACTCCCATGATACATTTCACCATTTCACCTGGCAAAACCTCATCCTTTACACCTGTACACGGCTGGTGTCCTAACACCCCCTGCCACACGCCCATGTGGTGGCTGGGTGGGTACTATGTAGACGTAGATCTACATCTGCATGCTACCCTACGAGCCGCCGCATGGGCGTAGCGGACAAAGTGATAGCTCTCCAAATATAACTGATTACCAACCTACTATTTGACTAAACAAGTCGAAATAATAAAATCAACTCTAATCTCAAAATGTGTGATTTTGTCATTTTTGCTGGATCAATGAAGATGGCGATCTATAAAGTACCAAATGATGAGAATTGTAGGTGCAGTACCGGAATTAATACTTACTAATACCTCAATTGCAATTGCAAATGATTGAGCCTGTATTCCACGTAACCTGATCAAGTCTATATTCAAGTACGCTAGCTAACATTTACATTAGCTCAACAGTATGATGTGATACTTATCCATTGTGCAAAATATTACTTAGAAATGCCATCGTAGCTACTACACTCAATGATCCCAGGATTGGCGCGACTCTAATTACGAACTTGGTCTTATCAGAGCAAAATATCTGAAGGTCGATCAAATTTAGTCAATGCCCGCGGATCGACCTTCTGTAGCTACCCTTGGGCATGCCAGTGTTTGTACAGACCCAGAAAATGTGTGAATACTTCGAGAACGGCTATAAGCATGCTTACTTCTTCTTTTAGGAGCGCTGGCTTATCTATATTTAGTCATGCATAGAACTGGGCATTGTGTAATATGGCATTAAGGTTGAAGGAAAAGCTGCGATAAAAAAGTATACAAAATCAAGAAAAAAACCAGCCACCATGAGTTGGTTTGCCAAAGTGCAGAATGCTTCTGGTGATAAGGAAGTTAACTCCGCAAAACGATTGAAGATCATCGAATTCATGTAGTTGAATGATAAATGACAATTTTCCATTTTTTTAATCTTAAAGATTTTCGGCTGTATTATAGCCAATATTTTTATATTTTTTACGTATTTCATAAGTTTATTGACGACGTATTTTGATTTTTCTACAGTTTATAAGAGAAATTTTAAAAGATGTCAAAGTCCAATCGCTCTGTGAGTGAATGTATTAAGCAACCGTATAATTTGCGAATCATTATTCAATAAAACATTTTTTGAAACGAAGACCGCCAGTATCGTCGAACCTAGTTAAATAATAAAATGGAAATGTTCCAAATTTAATCAAATGTAAGATTTTTGGCCCTATTCTCTCCAGTTTTATTATTATTCACGTTCGGGCTACGCGAGGTACAAACTTAAGAGTCGTTTTCTTCTTTTTTGTCTTTCATTGCGCCCATATCTCTTTCATTATTTCTGTGGACTTTCTTTCCCTCAATCGACCATGGTTCCGTTCCTCTTGCATTTTTCCCGTTCGAAAACCATCCTACAGCAATTGTTTTCGGAAAAAATTTTCTATTTTCAACATCTTTCTCCATTTAAAAAAATATATTTGAAAATTTTATTCATGACGGGTTTTAATTTATCAAAACTGCTAAGTGCATTTTATAGCGATGTAAAATCTGAATCACTTTGTGAACAAATGCACAAATAACTGAAAATTTTCCTTACCATCACATACTATCGCTAATTTTTGTTACGAAAACTTTTCCCGTTCCGAACTACTGTCCAATTTTTTTATTTATTTCAAATTTTTATTCACGACAGGTTTTATTCTCTCATAATTGCTAAATGCATTTCATAACGATGTGAAACTGGAATCGTTCCGAGAATAAATGCACAAATAATTGCAAATTTTACTCATGATCATATGCTATCGTTATTCCTGACAATTTTTGTTGCAAAAACTATTTCTATGCCGAACTAATATCCAAATGTTTTACCTTTTTGAAATGTTATTCACGATGTGTTTTATTTTTTATGATTGCGATATGCATTTTGTAACAATATGAAAGGAGAATCGCTCCGTGAATAAACTCTTTAAAAAATGCAAATTTTCCTTATCGCCATATTTTATAATAATTCTTGACAATTTTTGTTGCAAAAACGTTTTCTCTTTTGAACTGCTATCCAATTTCTTAATTTATTAAAAAAGATAATTCACGAGGGGGTTTTAATTTTTCCTAATTTCGGAAACTTCAAATTTTCCATATCATTATACAGCCTGAAACATGCTTAACATTCCAAGCCCGTGGAGCAGCTTCACTGTAACAACCCGGAAATAGTGGCGTAGAGTCTAACGTTATTTTTTCCTCGGCTTCAAGGCATTCTTAGGTGGAGAGTATTACCCTCTTTGCCGCTCCTTAAATCCGCTCATGTCCCACACAGCGTGGAAGGCTTTGCGGGAAATCTGCGTCGTGCTGTCTCAACGACGGTCGGTGCCCCTGGAAGGAAGGCTGAGGCGAAGTTGGTCCATCTCAGAGAGAGAGAGAGTTTTTATCTCCCCAAGCCGATCTGTTACCCCGCTTCCCGTGGGGACGCCGAGTCAGCAATCGTGGGAAAAATCGCGGAGGGAGAGGAGGAAGAAGAAAAAAAATAACTTGGTCGATCGAACACGATTGTCTTCCCCGGGTCGACAAAACCACGACCTCCGGTTAGAAGGAGGCTGGGAACGGGATGTGCGCGACGGCAGTTCAGTTCACTTCGGGTCGATTATAATCCGGATGGAGTGGTCTTGTGGACTGCGGGAGGTACGCAAAAAGCTGTGCGTGTCCAAAGGATGAAAAAAAGAATATGTGAGATAGAAATTGACGCCCTCTTTTGAGTAGTCTGGAATGAAATGCGGCATGAAAACTCTCCGAAGTGGAAAATACACACATATTGGACACATTCCGACACACAGCCACCTCCAGAAAACAATACCAAAAAGAGAAAGGACTGGGAAACATTAATAAGCACAGAATTCACCAATCAAATAATGAGGTATCTTCAAATGAGGGATATTGGAAGAGTGTAGAATGTATGTTGACTCAACAATTTCTCTATACGATGTTTTTTCTGTTTTCTTTAACTTTGTATGACTTTGTATCTATGTATTCTGAACGGGTATTTAGTTGAGTTCAGTCGTTGACGCTGGAATAAACTGAGATTTGCAGTCAAAAAGAGAAAGGTCTCGTCATTACACCACCCATATCCTAAATCCATCAATGTAGAACTGCAACAATAATCCTAGGATTGCTGACCACTGCTGATAATAATGGTGAATTGAAATACTCAGTACTGTCTCGTGTCCACTCTAAAAAGGTAAATGTATTATACTTATAATTATATTTTGCGCTGTCCACAAAGTTATAAACCAGTTCCATTCCGGCCAGTCGATTCTTAAGTAAGAGTAAATATTGGGAGGAAACAGTTTTTAAAGGGAAAATTATTCTTGAACGTAATGTCTAACATGAGAATCATGTCTCTTTTGATGTTTTTGAGTCTAATTCAAAAATAACTTGTCTAACACAAGTTCAGTGAGTGGAAAAAAGATACGCTCGGTGTACGAATTAGTGCTTTGATATAAACTGATGACGTAGTATGCCATTATTTCTCCCACAAGAACAAGACAAAAGATGATAATGCGTCACCTTTGAAAGGTAGTTGGGTTTGTATATTTTCCAATATTATATTTAAATCGGAAATGTCTCCTTTGCAAATCTAAGATCACTCACTGATTAATTTCGTGTGTGCGAACAATTTGCACAATTTTCTTATTGTATCACTTTCAAGAATATAAAATTTGTCAAAATCAATGAACGAACGATAATTGCTTCAAGTTTTGTGCCACAATAGTGGGCTAACAACATGGCAGATTCGCGCAATAATCAATGCTTAAAATAGAATTCAGAGCCACCATTTTATGTACGCTCTGTGGCAAGTAAAAGTTATTCTCTAATAATTTATTTTCTCTAAAGCAACTCATGTCGATTCTCCTGCGGTTCTTCAGGTACGGTAGTTCATAGGATCAGGGTGGTGTGATAGCCAGATGGATTCACGTTGGATTTACGCTAGCGGCGGTAATTTTATTTTGAAATTCCAATCTCTTACAAGGTACCATTTAGAGAGGGCTGGTCGGTGCTTTTCTCCGTTCATGGGGTGGATCGTAAAACTGTAGACTTCCTGGCGCTTTGTTTTTTAAAGAAATATAACAAATTTCATTTCATTTTGGTGTAACTGTTCCATGTAAGCTATCATATATGTATAGGCAGACATACGGAATGTATTACTAGAGGGCTCTCCCCCTGACTTCCCTCGCTTCACTAGATGCGCCTCCACTCATGCTAAAGATATATTTTCCTATAAAATGAACGCAGCATTGACTTTCCTTTCTTATGGCTCTCTTTATGATTTTGTGGGACCATTCTTACTAATTTATTTTTGCTAAAGAGTATAGTCTGCCAGCGAAAAAATTGATTTCTCCATTGTGGTATTAACTTTCAATGTCCTTTCTCCCTTCTGTTCCTTTTCTCCAATCCCTGCTGTCATTGACTCGTGCCCTCACACCTCTACGACGGGACGGGGTAGTATGCTGGTGCAGATAAAACTTTTAGTTTTGCCAAATAAAATTTTCTGTGGATTCTTAAGTAAATAAATATATCATTTCGAAACACTGTTCCACCGTGACTGACTTTGCTTATTGGTTTCTCCCAATGCCTAAGAAATATCATCGATGACTCTGTTGAATGTCTTCCTCTCAGTATTAATTGATATTTATTATATAATATTCAATTAAGGTTGATTCAACACTCTGTCTTTTGGAGAATGATAGTAAATTCACTTACTGTTACAGAAACAACAATTGCTCTTTTCCACAGGATATTTTAGTGAATACGACGCATTTCAGCTCACAGAGCCATCATCTGTTACAAGACAAAAGGCTCTGTGAGCTGAAACGCGTCGTACTCATTAAAATATCCTGTGTATAAGTGATATTGTTGTTTCTGCTCTTATATGACAAACTTCTTCGATATTTCTCCTGAATCTGTTGAAATCATTCGGAATGTTGGCATAGAATATTAGTAAATTCATAATCTCCGCATGAGGAATCTTTGGAAAAAATCATTTATTCCTTTTCCTTGTCTCAGGGAGACCTTTGGCCGCTACAAGTGCAGAATAAGTGAAATATGGACCGGATTAATATCGGCATGAGCGGAATACCGACGGAATATTTCGTTCAGAAGCGGGCAAGAGGTTTTCAGATGGCGTCCTGCGTTCGGCTTCATGTAAATGGAGTGCTGAGTCAAATGTGTT
The DNA here is from genome assembly GCA_963169105.1 of Ceriagrion tenellum. Lineage (NCBI taxonomy): Eukaryota > Metazoa > Arthropoda > Insecta > Odonata > Coenagrionidae > Ceriagrion > Ceriagrion tenellum. Next base: position 91,880,288 of record OY720642.1, on the reverse strand, counting down.
TCTCACAAATAGAGAGAAAAAAACCTATTCTGCTTCAGAGATTCACGCCTCTTTTAGCTCTTAAATCCTCGGCGGGATGAATTATTTAGGGACCATAAGAAGATGAAGGGTGTGAAAATCCGCGAGCAAAAGAGTCGTTTTCCCTTCCATCCCTACTCAGACGGTCAATAGCCAAAATGTTTTGTGAAGCACTGGAGGCTGGAGAAACCCTTTGAAAGTTAAAGGGGAAAGAACGTTTGGAATACGTCCGCAGGAATTCAAGAGTCCCCAGAAGGAATGCGTCTGTACATATTTGCAGTGCCACGAGTGACGGTCTTTGGAACAATTCTTACCTCTTCTTGTGGTGAAGGAACACACGCAAAATTTGTGCTGAAAGGATAGCTTGGTTTAGTAATTATAACATTTTTAATGGTATTTTTCTGAGGCTTAAAAATAATTAAATAGCGCTCTCAAGAAAAATTCCAGTAATTTTTTCTCCAGGAAATTTTTCAAAAAGCCCCAACAATTAGGAGCCTCGAACAATTCTCAATCGACTGATGTGCCTTTAGTTTGGCGATATACGATTCATGAAAAAAAACTGGAATTTTTCGGAAGGGAAACAAGCAACTCGAAAACATCATGCCTCAGTTTTCCTCAGTGAAGCTATAATAATAAGAGAATTGATTCTCAATACCAAGGATATAAATAAGGAATTATAGATATAATCACCTAGTTGCTCGTTCCCAGCCTGAGAGGATCAGAGAATTAGTCGATTAAATGATAATAATAATTATTAATCAAGGAGTGACTCTCCGTTGGAACAGAAATACTATATAATTCAAATGAATGAAACTAAATACACTTCGAATGGATTGAAACAAAATGCACTAAAGTGATTAGGAACAAATACACTTCAATGAGCGGAAGCCAGAAAAGCTAAGTAATTAAAATTATGTTAAAAAACTTAGCACCAGTGACATATACCATTGAATACCATACGAGAATAGTATTCATAAATTAGCACAATGTATTATCAAGATACCTAAGAAACGTTCACTACGATACAGCTTCTAATTTACGATTCTTCGAATCAAATATTATGCCATCAGACAATAATGTAAAATAAGCGGGAGAGACAAGGAAATACTAGTATATGAAGAAGAGGGGAGCACGGAATAAGAGGAAGACCTTTAAATTACATCATTCCCCATAATCAATTGACGACACTACTTTTTCGCTCTTTTCTTAAGCCCTACCCTCTTAATTCTTCCCTCTTCTGACGCAAAAATATTGATTTTTATCAAAATTTGTTAAGATTTACCTCTCATTTCATGTGATGTTATAATCCAGAACATTTGTGTATCAGGCGCAGTATAGCAGCAGCAATTTAAAGCCAAATAAAGGAGGAGTTTAGTGCCTCTTCTCCGGTTTTAAAGATCTCCAGCTTCGCCATTTATCTTCATAGCTCCTCTTTTCCACTTGCCGATTCTTCTCCTTCTGCTCATTTCGGTCCCAGGAGGAACGATTTCCGGTCCCTTAACTACTCTCAAGTCCCATTTAAGTTTCCTCGTGTCCGGAGGCCCTTAGGAGAACGCTCGAGGCGCCTTGCTTTTTGGATCTTTAGGATGATAATCGATATTGTCGTATAGCGGCGAAGGCGGGCAGAAGAGTTTAATAAAAAATAAAATAAAAGAACTTCGAGATCCTGTTTCTCCCGACTTAATCGCACGCAATAGAGGGAGGGCATTATCGCTCGCGAATTCGCTTCTTCGCGAAAGGGAGGAGGTCGGTAGTCCGGGTGCTCGGTTAAAAAATCGCGTTTGTTCGAAGGACGAGTCGGTCGTAAAAACGTAAGGACGCTGTCGTTGGTGCGGGAGAAAAGATGTGACATTTTCGGTCGTCATCTACGGCGTTTTGGTGTGATTATATTATATAAGTATATATAATTATTATATAAGTATTCTTTCGGTATAGGTAGGTTTTGTTGAATGTCCGAGAATCTCCTCCCGGTTTTCTACACTTTCAGGGGCCTATCTCCCTCTAATATATCCTTTTTCGCCTCGGAATACGATCTACCCTTCTTCATCCCGTCCATACCACCTATTCTCTTTTTTTCCCTTCCGTGCTTGCCCAACATCCTTCCCTCAGTCACACTCTTGAGCAACCCATCGCCCTTAATTACCTCCTTATGCTATCTACCTTGCCTATCCCGGATTCACTCAGAAACTTTGGTGTGGTTGCTAATGGAAATTTGGGATGCCCAAAACTGTTGGGTCTCTTGATATAGTTGTAAGTGTTGGCGGTTGAGTAAACCAAACCATAAGATTACCGCGGAAGCCTTCGCACCAACTTCGTTTGCCTCTACGGGGAGGGAATGTACAGGAAGGCAAGGAGATTGGAGACGCTAATAAATGAAAATGAATTTGTTCTTAAAATCAGTTCACTGTGACTAGAGAAACGGATGATGACATTGACCAATGGTCTCGCTACTCAGTATTTTGGTTTTCATACAACTGACCTCTTTCTCTTAGTGTCTCTCATTGTTAGTGCTCTATTTTCGTCCATGACGAAGCAGTGATCATAACTTCCATATTATGTCTCTATTTGCGGATCTCAAGGCACGCTGTGTGGCAGAGTAGTCTAGGAGGAGAGATATCTTCTGGTAAAAGTGTAAAATGGAAACAAAACACTTGCATGGAAATAACTCCTTTGACCCGTATGGAAACCCGAGAAATCTACTTCCATAGCATTCAGCGGGAATTCCTGAAATCATTCAAAACACTTGCAGTTTTCCATAGCGTAATTTAATAGTGGAAAACTGCTAGTATTTTTTCTTTCATTACGAAATGGTGCCACCACATCGTACCTTAATCTTTTGTTTATGCTGATATTCTGTGCAATTCAGCGTATGATTCTTCGGGAAAATAATCATGCAATGAAATTTTCAATAGCTTTCTTGAGGAAGGGACCAAGTGCAGCAAAAATTTTATTCTTTTTCAGCCATTTGCCTGAAGTCTATGTGACTTATTAACATGACTTGAATGTGCTTGGCATGCATTAAAGTCGATTAGGTGTCATTTCTCACTGTGAAATTAAGTCCATTCAGGATTTCATAGCCACCTGTGAGAGCTCTTTGGATTTTCCTAGTCACAGAGTAAATCCTATATCTATCCTATTCATGAAAAGATTATTAGTCCTATCTATCAATAATAGACAGCAATCATAAAGAATAGTGCATTATTAAAGAGGAAATATTTTATTAGGATTATAATGATAACACTTCACTTTTTTATTCCGCATATCTTAATTTTCTACGACCCGGGTTTCGACGTGCGACGTCATCTTCAGGTGTGACCTAATAAGAACAAACGTGGAGTTTATAGATTGAGGTGTGAGTGTGACGCGGTGTATGTAGGCCAGACGGGGCGAAAATTTCAAGAAAGAGTGAAAGAACACCAAGCCTGTGTTAAAAACAAGAAGACGACGTCGAAATTGGCGAAACACTTATTAGAACTGAATCATAAGTGTGACTTTAAATTTGCAATTTTGCATGTGGAAAATAAGGGATACAGACTGGACGCAGAGCAGTTGGAAATTTTAAACAGCGTACGCCGAAAAGAAAAGAAGACCTTAAGGTGACGTCGAACGTCAACACCCGAGTCGTAGAAAATAAAGATATGTGGAATAACAAAGTTAAGTGTTATCATTATAATGTAAACAGATTCCAAAAAATTACGCCTGATACTACCAATTTTATAAGGAATTAAGGATAACACCTTGAGTAAAATTATTAATTTGAGTCATTGTGGGAGATGGTAGAGGGAATCGAGTCATCAAATTGTAGCTTGACAACCGGAAGAACAATCATATTGGTTATCCCGGCTCTTTCCTTTGGATAGAACGACAGATAAGACGAATTAGCGGATGTAAAGCAAGAACATCCACCATCTTTTTGAAATCTAAGGCTGGTAACTCTTGAAATATACATAGGTTACTTACTGTTATCGATTCTTCTCTGGCTGCTGAGTCACCTTTCTCGTTCCCACTGATACCTACTAGGCCAGGAGTCCTTAAGAATACAATTTTAACTCCCTTTGAGTTAAAGGATGAGATTGAAGCATGAATTTCTCGTACAATGGAGTTTTTTGATGAAAAAGTTAAAATTGCGTGTAGAGAGCTAGCAGAATTCGTAAAAATGAGGAATGATAAGTCATTACAATTAATGCTGCGCAGAGCTAGGACTATGGCATACAGTTGTGCGGTGTAAACTGAACACATGGGGTTCAGTTTTGTCTTAAGAATTCCGTGGTCGGTAGATACAACAGCACAACCTCAGGACGAAGCCGACTTTGACCCATCTTCCGGGAATATTTCCCGGATTAATGGACTCCGGGAACCCAGCTTTTTTTAACCTGGAGCATTTTCGTGGGAAATCTCTTTATATTTAGTTTTAGGATGGACGAGGTATCTTCATCCCGAGGGAAATTTCGGTAATCAAGCTACTTTTTCGCTTATTAAACCAACCAACCTAGAACTAGCGAGTAGAATAGCCCATCTATAAACACGGGGTTAAGTCTAAGTACTTTAAAGTTATTTCCTGAATAATTGTCCATATTCCAAGGGTGTAGTCGAAGCCATACTGCCGCTATGTAGTTCGAAATTACATTCTGGTTGGAGTACCAACCACGGAGGGAGTTCATTGTACCCAGAGGGGTACTCGTCGGGTAAAGTAAAACCTCTTTATCCGATAACGTTGATTTTACGTACAGCGATAGGTTTCGTTGATCTTATTTTGCGATCAAAAACCTGTAAAACTCGACATTTAAAAATAACACCAAAACATGGATGGGACTTCATCGATAAAATTTTAGCGACGTAATTGCACGTCAACAACTTCCGGTGAGTGGCTAAAGGTGGCTCTCCCGCATCAGCGTAAACGCTGAGGACTGGATATGTTCTAAAGGCACCAGTAGCATGATGTAGCCGGGTATTATGTACCGTTGAAAGTGGTCTCAAATAACTTTTCCTTCCAGAGGAGTATATGACAGACCCAGAGTCGAGTCTGGAACGCACAAGTGACCTGTATAATAAAAGAAATGTTGTGTGATCTGCGCCCCATGCTGAGTGGCTTAAAAATTTTAAAATGTTTAAAACCTTCATGCACCTATCCTTCAATACGCGCACCTGTTCTCGCCAGTTCAATCTGTGATCGAATCAGCAGCCAAAGAATCGCTGAATGAAACTGACTTAGCATCTGCCCGTGTACCTCTGTATTATATTATGTCTACCTTACGGAATGAAGCTCAAAAAAAGTGAAAGGATATACGGACCAGCACAATTAACAACAAATAACGTGCAATTAAACCTGATACATTGGCGTGGTCCTCCTTCGTCAGGAGAAACCGCGCCGAAGAAGTTGCCATCACTAGGTTGAGGATCGGACATTGTGCACTGACGCACTCGTATCTCTTTACAGTGGAGAAAGTACCACCCAAATATGAGGAATGAGACTCAGCTCTCAGTGTTAAACATCTCCTGATGGAGTGGAACAAGTACCGGTCAATTAGAGAAAAACTACTCGTTCAAGGTGAAATCGATAAAGTTTTGGGTAACAACCATGAAAATATAAACAAAATAATGAATTATCTCCGAACTACCGATTTGCACAGAAAAATATAAGTTAATATAACATGCAGTATTTTGATGTAATAGTTCTCATTATAGTAGAGTAAGTGGTGCGAAATGACCGCTGCTGTCGAAGCACCCTTTATAAAAAACACTACTACTACCACGATTCTTCTCGATAATACCATAGCTTTATCTAAGAATGCGGATTATTTTCAATTTAAATAAATAAGAAATATATATATAGAGAATTTATAAGGAAGAAGTAAATTGCATGCTCTATTTAGTAAGCTGACGATGGAAAATGCTGTAAAATTGCAAAAGTAGAGCGTCAGTCGGTAAGGGCTAAAGAAAAATCGGGGTTATCAAAGATGGTTAACCGGCCACGCCCACTTTACAGTTTCTCGCATTGGCCACAACAGCAAGAAACCTCTCCACCTACCGCAATGATTTGAGTTATAAGGCATGGTATTAATGAGTTCATTGATCTGGACGGTCTAAAATGAGAAGCAAATAAAAAGAATAGTTAATTATGAATGAGAAAATATTTTAGAAGCGATTTTCAATAACCTCCTGAGAGGAAAGATATATATTTTTAATGAGCTAAATTAGTTTTTCTTCGGGAAAGGAAGTGTGTGTTCCGAGCCTGTAAGAGATGAATATGAAGAGCGCGGCTCTAATGAGGCGGGTCTGAATATTTCCCGGATTAACGGACTCCGGGAACCCAGCTTTTTTTTAACCTGGAGCATTTTCGTGGAAAACCTCTTTATATTTAGTTTTAGGATGGACGAGGCATCTTCATTCCGAGGGAAATTTTGGTAATCAAGCTACTTTTTTGCTTATTAAACCAACCAACCTAGAAGTAGCGAGTAGAATAGTCCAGGCGAAGAGGGCATTCTACCAACAGAAGGATCTACTTACAGCTGGAAACACAAGCGTGGATGTTAGGAAATAATTTATCAGAACTTTCATCTGGAGAAATGTTTCTTTATGGTAGTGAGACATGGGCGGTGACTGCTGTAGAGAAGAAAAGGGTGGAAGCATTCGAAATGGGGTGCTTTAGAAGAATGGTGAAAATTAAAGGGATAGACCGAGTGAGTAACGAGGAAGTCCTCAGATGAGTGGGAGAAAAGAGAAGTCTTCTGAAAACCGTAAGAAGATGGCGGAACAACTTGATCGGCCACAACATGAGACATGATAGCCTGATGAAGACAATCGTCGAGGGACAGGTCAACGGGAAGAATGGCAGAGGTAGGCCTTGTTTGAGATACATTGAGCAAGTGATGAAAGATACGGCAGAGGAGAAATACGTAAATATGAAGAGATTAGCTGTTAGGAAAATTGAGTGGAGGGCTGCGTCATACCAATGTCAGGATTGTTGACTGATGATGATGAAACCAAGTACCCAAAAATCCATACTAGTAAAAATACCTCAAAAGGATATTATGAAAGTATGGACAGAAGTGGAGTTTACATGTTAAAATGGGAGGACTGTGATATTATGTGTATCGGTCAAACTGGCCGAAAATTTATACCGTTAGTTATAGAACGTAGAAGAAGTTTTATAAATAATGATGAACAATCTTGTGTTGCAGAACATTTGAATAGTTTTAATAATTTTAGCTATTCTTAGCTGGATGAATTACATTTTAATGACAAGGGGTCACAACTGGATTTCTACGAGAAATATGAAATTGTGAATAGCTCAGACAATATTTGTAATGACGTAGTTTTTATGACTCCGTCACCTCTTTTCAATGTAAGTCTCCCTATACGTCCTGTGATCCACTCAGCTGGTTATTATTTTTTGACCTTCCACTCCACCTGTTCTTTTCCCCCTTTATCTGGTTTCCCTCTCTATTTTTTACTTATTATTACGTCATTTTGAACCCCTCCACATGTCCCCTCCCTTACCCCCTCCAACGTCAGAACCTACCCCCCCACCTTACCGTATTTTGCTACGGGGTATATATAGAATCGGGAAGTTAATTTTGTACCTTGATAATGACATTAGATGTCGAAAGCATGGTCAGTGTTTATTAAAACAGTGTGGACATTTACTATCGAGTTTTCATTTTTACCAGTATGGATATTGAATTATTCCACAAAGTTACGCCTGAAACTCTTTCACACTCAAAAATGTCTTGATATTTACTCTATGTTGCAAGTTAGTTTAAGCGATGAGTGCAGTAGATTTAAAGGGATACATATAAAACATGCTGAAATCAATGGAGGCCCTCTGACTTGTGAATCATTTGGAATTACCGAGGAAACCACACGACGGCGACTTGGTGGCGACCACTGGAGTCGAGTCAGAGATGCTAACTATGCGTGACCAACGCGGTCGGGGAAAATTGGGTCGGGGCAGCTGAGGGGAAATATCTGGTGATTCAACGTAAGAAAAAACTTCAGGCATTATTATTCTATTGCCTGTAATTAGTAATGCATCTATCATGACTCATTAAAATTAGTACGAGCGAACATATAGTGTTTCACAACTTTTAGGGGGATTAAAGAAGAAGCCCCTAAAGACCTGGAGGCTACACGCCGGGCTCTGCTTGCTTGAGAAATTCAGAACTGATGTGTTTCAGATCGACACTGAGGATATTATCTTAACGCCCCACTACATCTCTAGGTCTGACCAAAGCAATAAAATAAGAAGTTACATTGCCGAAGAGATAGGTACAAAAACTCGTTCTTTTTGAGTACAATAAGCGACCACAATAAAACCTGAACTCCACTAAATACACTCCCATAATCCCTTATTCCTTAGATCTTTTCACAACTGGTGTCTTAACACTTCCTGCCACACGCCCATGCGGAGGCTCGCAGGGTAGTATGTAGATGTAGATATTGTTTTTATTCTTTTTGAAAAAGTAGAGCAGTTACCCGATTACAGCGTTAAGTATGTACAAAAATTTGAAGAATACAACTTGGACTTTTCCGCTGATGGTATTTAGCTGATAAAGATGTTGGAAAATTACCATGAAAATAAAATGAACGTGGAAAATTGATAATAGCAGCTCTACGAGCTAAATATAGTGTGTTATATTACAAGTTTTATTCTTTAAGTATGGATAGTATAGACTTCCACGAAGTTAAGACTGAAACAGTAGATTTTTAAGTACATACATGTATATACGTTGGGGTACGAAATGTTTTGAACCGAAGATTTAATGAGTGGGAAGAACTTTTGTGGAAGACCATTAGGGTTAATATGTAACTCGGTTAGTTGAGGAGATTTGCGGTCATGTTTCTAGTCCTCAGACAAGCTAATGGTCCATTTATGTAATGAATTGCTGCATGTCCAGTTCAAAGTGACCAACTTTCCCCAAAAGCAAGGCCAGGCACGCATTTAACTACCTACCAACTCATTAATCTACGTCTACGATTATTCGCCCTCGTAATCTACGGTGGCTTGTGGGCTAAGGGGGGATGATAGGACAAAAGCCGCGTAAAGGAGGTAATCGGGAGGTAAAATGGCGAAATGTTTTGGAAGTGTTGAGTGCTTGGCTCAGTTTTTGTCATGGCCACTTTCTGTATAGGGAATGAACGAATTTTTGTGCCTATCTGTTAAGAAATATATCTCTCTTATTATATCACTTCCATTGGACCTAGATATGTAGTGCGACGTCAAAATGACATTTTATGTGTCATACTGACACACGCCTGTTCTGAATTTCTCTAGTTATCTTAGCCCATCGTGTTTACTCCGAGTTCTTTAGCGGCTTCCAACCAAATCCTTCTAAAATCTTCGATACATTGTATGTATATAGCGTAGCAGCTCTGAAAAAATAGAGTATCAACAATCAATAATGCGGATTTTAATGCTGGAAGTAATGGATGAGTGAAGGGTTTTTTTCCCGGTTGAATCAAATTGCATGACCCCCGTCGAATTCCGCGTGCTACTGAAACTATCCACATATTATCTCAATTCTTAGGCCAGAGTCTGTTACTGAAGGACTTCACTTCAAACATTAGAGATAACCGATTGTTACAGCACTTTTGGTTCCATTTTTACCGGACGAAATATTTCCTTAACATATTTTTTTAGAAAATTGAAAATGACAGCATGAAAACTCTTGCCGTGGCGAGATGAGAAAGATACATCGCACTGTGTGTCATGCATTGCCCAATGAGTAAAATTTTTTAGTAAGCTTTCCAAAAATATCAACGCATGAGCAAATAATGACGATATTGGTTCTTAAGGAATCTATGGATTCATATCGCATGGTAATGATGCAGAAACTGGATAAAATGTAATTGTAAACAAGATTAGTGACAGATACCTTTTCTAACGCTTCATACGTTTTTAGCAGTGTTAAATGACGGTGCATCGTGTATTAAGGATACTCCTGTCTTTATAAATATGTTTGGGACTGTTCTCATGTCATTCGTCAAGCTGAACGTCTTGTTCTTCCAGAAATTTCTCTACTGTTTATTGTCTCAAAAGTTTTATACCCATGTGAAATGTTTTATCCCATTTACTCTTTACATTACTGAAAAAATCTGATTTTTTACAATAATTGGGTTAGTATGGAGTGGTTTTTTTATAGTTCTTGAAAACCAATTTGGTTTCACTCCGCGAATTATACTCTAAATTCTTTCTCGCGAACACCAAAATATTCTGATTTTACTCAGCATTGAATTGAATTGCTCGTTGCGGTCTTGAGGAATACATCTCATCTGCTCTTCTCAAACTGCGCTGAGATTTTCTGCTGGCAATTTATTCACAGAGTATTCATGTAATTAAGCTGAAAATCTTCCTTGGCTGCGGTCTGCGGTTTCATCTATCCATGCTATGTATCTCTCCGCTATTGTGAGCGCTTTAATGGGCTCATTTAAATAATGACCATCGTTAATCCAAGGCCATACTGCGGTATTCATGTAATTATTGGAACAAAATTTCTATTAGCATATCTAATATGATATTACATGAAGCACTTCTCTTCAAATCACAATTTTGGAGTTAAATTAGCAGCATAATATTGAAATTTCGTAGATCTAGTATGATTATTCCTATATATTTCAATTTATTGATGAGCAAGATACTTATTTTGTATGAAAGTATAGTTGACTTCCAATCAAAAGGACTGATAGTCATCAAAATAAGTATTGAGTTCAATAATTACAATAGCAATCATGTTAATAGCCCTATCAACATAAATTATGATAATTAAATCACTACTATTAAAAAAATCAATTAAAGATCGAGAAAAAAGAACACAATTTGAATGCGGATTTGTTCCATTTTATGCATTCATTTGAGACCGTTACTTTGGATCACTAGGCTTCACTTGTCACTTGTTGTTTGGAAATTTTTATATCGCATAATTTTAAAGGTATATCTTAAAAGGCATAATCATCCTCGGAAACTAGTCTCAGTTCCTGTGTAGTTCGTTGAAATTATCAAATGTTCTAGGAGTATGCCACTATTTAAATGATTTAAGATTTCCCCGGCGTATTATATTTAAATATCTTTCTCGGGCTTCGCACCGGATAATGTTTTCATAATCCGCCGACGTTTCGGAAAACGACTTGTTTTCCATTTTCAAGGCACGTGTTATTTCCGCCGTGACCACAGTAACATTACCCGGTGCGAAATTTCGGCGGATTATGAAAACATTGCCCGGTGCGAAGCCCGAGAAAGATATTTAAATGCCACTATTTGTTTTGAACCTCTGAATTACTCCTGAGGTATTCCCTTGTGACTGGACTTCAAACCATTTCTGAATTTAAGAAACCACATTAATGAGGAAATATCGCCATTTATTAGAACACTAATATAAGATAGAGTACATTGATGACAAATAAAGCTTATTGTTATAGGGATATTGTTCTAGCTATTGTTTGAGTGTGTTTTTAAGTTAGGTTGACGAAGCCTGAAATATCTGCACAATAGATTAACATGGAAGAAAATGGTTTCATAATTTTATTTAAATAATGCATGTGAATATATCTGAAAGTGATAATTAAAAAAAAATATTTTATTGAAGATTTTGATGGTCGAGAATAAGGAAAAGGGATTATTCTTCATCTTCTAAGAGTTCGTTCTGATAGGCAGAGGCATGCGTTTCACATAATTGAAGAATAGCAAATATTTTTGCCGCCGTGGCTCAAATCCACGAACTCAAGTGACCTGGTCACATGTTGCAGGCTCTCAAGACCGTTCCAGCAACTGCGCTGCCAGAATGGCCGTAGCATTCTTTGGATGAAGTGAAATATGTAAAGGAATCGAAGAAATCTTGCTTTGGCCATGGTTCAAGGCTATGAAAGGCCGAAGATGCTGGAAAATTTCCTTCAATTTAGAAAAAATTGTCATATTTGCGGTAACCTACTGTTTTATGTTTGTATTTACACCGTCAGGCAGTGTTTTAGGCAGAAATCATTCTTTTTAGTTGAACGTGCGCCGTCTTAAAGGAGCGAATTGGGTAGGATATTAGGGGAGGCGACCGACAGCTGAGGTCATTTGCGCCATAGGGCACAGGTAAGGGAAAAAGGGTGGTTAGAAACCCGGCGTCGGCATTAGCCTGATCTTAGCGAAAGGCGCCAAGGAGTCTACGGTTTAACGTCTCGTCCGATAGTCAGAGATCGGGTTTTCTCTGAAAAACAACCTCCTCTGCAGGGATTTGAACCCTAGCCGTCCAGCTAGTACTCTAGTAACCAGTACTGGTTAGCCACTATTCTTGTCACAACACCAACCCGATCCCCCGCAAAGGAGTGGTAAGAGAACCTTTTATCGTTTTGGTCGCATCGTTTCATTTGTATATTGCTTCGGTTACTCATGTACTTGCTTTCGTAGTCTTAATGGACTACCGCGACTGCGTGAGTCAAAACAAATATTGTTACATTTTGTTTAATCGGCTTAAAAATTCCTGCTGTCACTGATCATGCGTTCATCATATAATGAGTTCGCTATATAAAACCGATATTAAGGCACAAATAATACCAATTTTCCACGAACATAATTTTAATGAACACTTTTTTGTAGCCTCGCACGCAGATTGCTGCGCCATTTCTACACAATCAGTACATTTTGACTTCAGTTTTTCAGTAATCAGTGAATAACTCATAAATTATGACGGTAAAATGTGAACTCTCTAGCCGTCAAGGGCTGGAGAGTTGTGAATAACGTACTGAGAATTTTAAAATTGGTAATGAGGTATTGCGACTTTGGGAATCCTGGTAGTCTCACTGGTTACCTTACACCCCTGTGTGTAGCCTGTTCTAAGGGGATAAACTCCTCCATAGTAAATGGCCTTCTGCGCTGCTGTTCCAACTGCTGCCGCCAACATGTTCCTCCACCACTGTATGCTTCCTTGTTTTGTGTTCTGTTTTATTTTTTCTTGAAAAAGCATCCACTTGTTTGTCATTCGACGCTGGAAATTGTATTTTGGGTGACAGGAGCGTAGATGTAGAGGCTTTTGGGGTCCGAAAAGCATCGCTCGGATCCGCGCCTTCTGCCGCTGTCTTCGGCGATACTGATGATGACGAATGCCTCTGTAGCACGTCATTGTCCCCATGTTCCTCCCATTTGCGACGTCGGTCGAGTGGCCTCGGCGCTCAGCTACCGTTTTCCCATGCCGTCAAGTCCCCCCCATGCGTCGTGATGCGGCTCGTCTGTCCAATATCCTCGGGAGACGCTTCGTGTTGTACGACACCCAATCCTCCCCGAAAGTCCTCCCTCCCCATCCGCAATTCCTTCCCCAACCCCACCCTCACCTTCCCATCCCACCCTTCCGTAAGATCTCCCTGCTTCCTTCTCGAATGGACGACTCGAAAGAACGAACTGTCTCCAAAGTATTCCAAGGTCAAAAAAATTTGGCCTTTAACTTATCTGAAACTGATCTGTATCTATTCTGAAACTGGTCTGTGACTAATCTCTGGTAACTGGTCTGTAACTAAGTCACCCAATCTGATATCTGTGCCATGAAGTGGTCTGTAATTCCCCGTTTACATTTCTAGTGTTAGAATGAAAGTTAATACGGCGGCTTAACTAACTTGCTTTTACTCGGCATTTAATAACCCTAAATAAGATGCTGGCGACCTCTGGTGGAGAGTTATGAAAGTGATGTAGCCCACAGCCTAACAAACATCGCAAGTCACTTTACATTTTTTTCCATGGCCTAGGGCTAAATTCACGAGACTATATGGGCTGGAAAAATGATTGAACATGCAGATATTTCGCACGGCTAGACTTCTTATTCATTAGTATTCAACTATACACATATCATTTCATATCTAAACATTACCTTATGCACCGAAAGATGAAAATTGAGAGGGTAAATTTCCTTAATATAGCGACATGTCACTATGCTATACTTAACCGTTGAGATACCCCGAGAATATTACGTTATTATGTCGTTTGGCCTCTTTTATGATAGATATATACAATTCAAGATGTTATCTTGGCATTCAAGGTTTAACAAAAAATTCCGTTTCGAGTCCTTCCCTCCATATATGTGCCGGAATAAACGACTTTTTCTTCCAAGTTCTGCCCATGACCCGTCCTCGCTTGCGCCTTTAACGTAAATTTGGAACTTAAAATACGGTTTATCATTCACTCAAATGCATTTTAACACATAAAGTAACTTGACACTGACGTATGGATACGGAATATGAAAAGATAAACTCTCGTAATATATTGTGCGCTTCAAATAAAAGCTACATGTGTCTTGGTCACTTAACTACTATTCCAACTGACCTGCGTTTAGACGCGTTAAAAATTATGGTAACCAGCGGCAACCATAGTAACTCCAGCATGGTTAAAAAGCTGACTGGGGTTAGCGCCTACCTGCGTTCACACGGGGAACTTTCACTAGGGTTCTACATCTACGTGATACCCTGCGAGCCACCACGAGGGTGTGTGGCAGGGGGTGAAGATCACCAAACATGCACTATTGCCATGCAAGTAGGATATTTAAGGAAGATATGCTAGATAATAGGGTCACATGGAGCTAGATGGTTAGTATCTACATAATAAGGAAGGGATTATTGGTTGTTATTGCATGCATCATGCACTACAGACTACTCTTACTATATTTCACCTACCTATCCCTTTGCTACGCTGCTTATTGTTCTCTCTTATAGTACGAGGGAAAAATGACATTTTAAATCAATCGGTGCGACAATCTATCTCTCTAATCTTGTTAATATGATCAAGCCTAGCATAATACGCAGGGGTTCTCAATATATATCTTACGTCATCTGTGAACAACTCTGTTTCAAATTTACTTAAAAGGTTTAACCTAAATTTTAACCTGCGTTCTGATAGTAATTCCCATCCTAGTTCTTCTATTAACCTCGTAACACTGGGTTAGAGTTAACCTGATTAGAAAGCTATTAATGTAAACAGGACATTACTGGACTTAACTCGCCTGGATTAAAAATATTTTAAACATCTTAAAATCCAAACCAACTCAGTCCAGTAACAGACCCTTTCCAGATCAGATATTAATCTTTTCGCAGCAGTCAAAAACCACATATTTTACCTGAATGTGTACAATTTGGTTTTTGGACTTTCTAATTTAAGGGCCAAATAAATAATACCAAGAAGAATCAATACCTAAATAAATACAAAAAAAAACTGATGGTAGTGAGTAAAAGCAATATTGAAAGAAAACCCCAAATTATAATAGAAAATGAGGAAATTGAACAAGTGAAACAATTGTGCTATTTTGGCAGTATGATTACTGAGGATAGAAGATGTTGTGCAGGGATAAAGAAAAGGGTGGCAATAACAAAACAGGCCTTTCAAAATAAGAGAAACCATCTAACGGACAAGCATATGAATATCGAAACTCGGAAAATGTTTGCAAAAACATTCCTTTGGAGTGCATTGCTCTATGGAAGCGAGAGTTGGACCCTCTGGAAACGGGAAAAAGAACAATTAGAAGTAGCAGAGATGTGGATTTGGAGAAGGATGCTTAAGATAAGCTGGAAGGAAAAGATAAGCAATGAGGAGGTTTTAATGGAAATAAATGAAAAGAGAACCCTACTCAACACCATGAAAAAAAGAAATATAAAATTTTTAGGACATCTCCTGAGACACAGTAGATCTTTTGTTAATGTGTTGGAGGGGAAGGTGCTCGGGAAGAAAGGTAGAGGAAGATCAAGGTTACAGTATCTGTACAGGGCACAAGAACTGATGGGGATGGAAAATTATCGGGAGTTTAAGAGCTTAGCAGAAAACAGGACCATTTGGTTGCAGCAACTTGGCGGAGCCTTTCATTAAATGAAAAAAAATGTTAAGGGAGGGAGATGGCTGGTAGATAGCCCAGGATAGTGGGTGACATTTCTTTCTAATTTATTTTTTTAGAGATCTTTAATTGGGTCTCCTGCCATACGAAGTACTCAAATAAACGGATCGGAAACAATCCTATCTTTTTAATGATTCCAATGTAACAGCTACTTACCGCTCTCATTTCCAAAATATGGAAACGCTTTCCATGGGAAATGGTTCGGCTTAGTGCTTCTGAGGGACATTATTTTAAAGAAATAAACCGATTTTCACGAAGAATTGACGCCGCTAGTTCAAGAGGGGTATTTTGTATGCTTTTACGAATATTTGAAAGAATAATTAATATTCATAGTAATACGTCTCCTGAAATCGCAATAATAATTTGGGTGTGCGTTTTCAGTTTAGGGCGACCAACAAATATGCCAGATTCAAATTTAGATATTTAAATTTAGTCAGTTATGGAGAATTTTAGTCGTAAATACGATTTTTTTTCACCAGAAAGGGCGGTAGGGTGATGCTGCTAATAACGAATGCCTCTGCATCATGTCATTCTCCACATGCTCCTCCCATTTGCGACATTGGTCGAGTGGCCGCAGTGACATTCGACATGGGAAATCGTAGCTTGGTTGACAGGAGCATAGATGTAAAATAAGAATTATTTATTGCTCAATAGTTTTGGTTCAATGTTGTGTACATATATCAATGAGCTTTAGACAGCCCCAAAGGTCACACACCTGCGTGGAGACTGGCTTCCATGCAATGGCATTAAACAAAAATACTTTCATAAGCACATATTATAATAACAGAGACGATTTCATCTAGCCCAATTGTGAACAAGAAAAGGAGAGACAATAATAATAATTCATCTTGCTTACATTCGCATAAAACACTAATTATTACAAGTAATGACATAGGGTACATATATACACATACATTACAGATCTAGTACAAAACATCAATATTGTCATGTGCCAATATCCATTCCTTTGAAAATTAGAAAAATTTCTTCCTGTTTTTTAAACTTTTAATGGATTCAGGTAAGGCGTAAAATACTTTAGAGGCTTTTTGAGTTTAGGATCCAGGAGCTAACATATTATTAGCATTATGATAGGTATTCCACAAAGTTATTGGTAACTCTATGGTGTGTCCAGTCCATAGATTAAATAAAATAATGGACGCAAACGAGGACACGAAACGTTAGCACGGTGGAACATTGTATCGCCGATATTACATGGATCAGTTATGGTGTAATAACTACATAGGTAGTGGGTTAGTCACAGTGTCGTCATAAGTAATTGAGAAAAGTTCACATTGGTAATGATTAAGGGAAAAGCTCTGGACTATTCGTGATATTTATGGACGAGTTACACACGGTATCCAAGCTAGGGAAACATTTTTCACTAAAATAAGGCTTCACTTTCAGGCGTCTAGACATCATCTAGTTTCCTCTTTAATCTATGGTCGTGACTATTAATTTTCCCCACCGCAGGGAAATTTTTCTGGCATTAAGTCGTGTTCTTCCCTTGTTAAATATATTTAAATTCTTCTTATATTTTTTTCTCCCTTCTCCCCGTCTACATTTCCCATTTCCTTCCCTAGGTCTCATGCATACCGAATACCTCAATCTTCCTCTTTAACATGCTGTCACCTCTCAGTGTGTTTTCCAACTGTTTGGGTTGCCTCCTTTGAATTTTTTTCCGTCAGCCTCCCTTCGCACCCCACGGTTTTAGTGGGGATATCATTTTAGTCCTACGGTACATCTCGGGCACGGAAAAAACGACGTAATGAAATATTTATCGTCGGACGGGTAAATAATGGTATTCCTTGGCTATTCCAATATTAACGACCATAACCAAAACAGAGCGAGACTCTGAAATATGTAGCTGGAGCATATTTCGAGCATTTTTTCGAATGTCAGCTCTGGGGTATTACTCCGCGTGTAGTCGTTTTGTGACTACAGTTTCTTCAGCCATCCATTTTCAGACCTGAAGTCACCAGCCGGATGGCTGGAGGAACTGTCGTCACAAAAATACAGCACGAGGATGAATACTCGACAGCTGGTCCTCGAAAAACTAAACGTCGCATTAAGATGGTCGGAGCGCGAATCGTGAGTCATTTTTAATACCTTTTAATATATCGTGCAAGTTTTAATAAGTTTTCAAGTAAGTCGAAAAAAATCTTGAATCACACATCAATGAGGTACATCTATTTATGTATTGGAAATAACAATATATGTCTTGATGTTAATCATGCAAGAATTATATTTTAAAATTTTTGTCTCCTTTTAGGCGTTGTAATGACCTGTGTTTACGGCGCAGAATTCTAAATTTAAATTAGGATCGTATGTTAAAACGCGGTACTTATTCGGCATGATACCTACCTCAATATTTCCTATTATATTAATTAGGAGCCATTATAATAATATGAAACGTTTGTTTTCACATTTAGAAGAAAATGTGTATATGTGTCGTCGAATTTATTTCGAAATATATGTCGTGTGTAATAAGGCAATAACGCGTTAAAATAGCATTAAATTGCCAAGAAACAACATCGGAAACATGTTTTTTTTATTGGTACACACTACTAATAAGTACATGTATACCAAATTTTACCCAAATCTGTGCATAAAAGGAAATTGCTCAATCCACCGTAACCTTCGAATCATATTGTTAGCTTTCTCATTTGTCTTTTAAATATAGGCGATTTGGGGAAAAAAAAATTTGAAAGAATATTTTTTTATGAAAACTTTCTTGACGTTTTAAAACTTCTGCTTCAAAAAATATCTTCTCCCTCCACCATTATTGCCGCCTCCGTATGACATCAGAGTTGGGTAAAATTGCACTTTTTTTGATAAAGTATACACAAACGGTACGTAAAAACCTTTTTTTCCCAAAATCCCGTTTTTTATGGACGTCCTGAAGCGTCCGCCTCAGAGAAAAAAACATTTAGACTTGGGAAAACTGCACTTCTTTTGAAAATGGATGCTATCGAGTATTTTTATTAAGAATTTTTTAAACGTATTATTTATCTATTGTAGTTCAGAAACGTCCTTCTTAAGTTTTGTATTTACATGTTTCAGTATAAAACTGAATCCGTTCCCCCAACATTGCCTCCTGCTTATGATACTAGAGTCGGGTAAAATTGCATTTTCTTGAAAAAGTAGACACAAAAGGAAAATAAAAACCTTAAAAAGAAAAAGTTTGTTTATCACACATCTAAAGAGTCCGCCTCAAAGCAAAAACATTCTGACTCGGACAAAACTGCATCCCCAATAAAAGTTGATGATTTCGAATTTAAAAAAATTATTTACTTTCTTAAAAATCAATTTATCAGTTTTTTGTGAAATGATGAATTACTTAGTTTTCCATAAAAGATTTATTACGTTCTTACGAGTTTCATCGCTGCACAACATCTATAGGTATTTTGTGGGAAAATAAGTAATTCATCCTTTCAGTATGAAGGAATTCCAATGAGGTACTGCATAGACCATTTATTTTATCAATTGTTGTTCAGAAGGTACTCCTCAAAAATATATTTTGTTGGCATTCAATTTAAGTAGATTTGCATTTCTTGCTAAAGTATATGCGGACGGAAGATAAAAGGTTTTTTTCATAGAATGTCATTTTTTATTTGCGCTCTAAAACGTCCGCCTCACATACCTTTTTTTTATCCAATATATGAAAATGAATATTGGTTTGTTCTTCTTCTATGCGTTCCAATACCATTCATCAGATTACGATTAAACTTTGGGGAGTAGTTGTGCGTGCGCCCGCGAAGGTTTATGAATAATTAAACCCATTTTACAATTGGTAGAGCGCGAGTCGTTTCAACAACTGAGTGTTGGCACGCTAGCTTCTCAAACAAGTGAGGAACGACAAGCAAGCAACTACGCAGATCGTTTACGAGTTGCTCAATCACTAATAGGTATCGCGTGTATCAGAATCATATCGGTGAGATATAATTTTTGTGGTGAGACCAAAAATATTGTATATCCCAAAGTACTTTAATATATTTTTTTAAGTTTAATTTAATACACAAAAAATCATTGTCTTTCATTAATTTTGTGCCAGTATACATGTCTGCTTTGTATATGTGTGCCTACTTAGAGAGGAAAAGAGGCATTGCATCTAATGCCGGGCACAAGTAGTTTTATATACAGGATGAATTAAAAGTCTTGTTATGATTACGGAAAATCAGAGCTTTTTTATATTTAAACATAGATGCATGAAACAGAGATGAAAATGTTAATAAATACATCAGATGTGTGCAGATGTGTGCCGTGCTTCAAATGGAGGTCACATTGAACATTTTTAGCATTAGCAAATAAAACTTGATCAGAACTTTTTCATTTTTAAACATTGATTCATGAAACAAATTTGAACATGTTACCAGATACATCAAATTTTATTTGTTAACGCTACAAATGTTCAATGTGACCTCCATTTGGAGCACGGCACACATCTGCACACATCTGATGTATTTATTAACATTTACATCTTTGTTTCATTTTTCTATGTTTAAAAATAAAAAAGTTCTGATTTTCCGTAGTCAAAGCAAGACTTTTGAATGATCCCTGAATAATATACAGGGTGATTCAAAAGTCTTGCAACAGTGTATATGTCACTAACGCGTCTTCATGGCAGCACCACACCTTCAGACTTCCTCCCCCTATTCCTCTCTTTTACTTCCCCCACCGCCATTTCCGCTCCCACCCCTCTCTCACCTCCTCCTTCCCCCTCCCACCTCCCCTCTCTTACACCACTCCCCACTGCAGTGGCATCGGGTTCCCCCACTCCTCCCCCAGCCGGCTTAGCGACTTCTTTGAGAAAACCCGGAGAGTGAAAAAAGAAAAACCACCGCGTGCATCGATCTCTCACGCGGAGGTCCTCGGCAGACTGCTTTTTTCGGCGGAGTCCTTGACGCCCCCAAAATGTTCGCGGGGATGAGCGACCAAAATCGCGGCTCACTTCGGTATTCCCTTGCAAAGGGCGTGAGTCGAGTGCTCTGGGAGACACGCCGCGCGTCAGGGCTAATGCCCCGGAAGAGCCTCGCCTTATTTCATTTTCAATCCCGGCGTTATCAAACATTAAAGCCATCCTCAGTCAACGTCCTACGGCATTAACTTTGGTCGCTTGCTATGTGTTTTTTTATCAACATCAGCGAACAACGTCGAATCTACGAGCTGGATTGAAAATTCTGGCTCAAAGCACGCCTAGCTTTTAAAGTGCGAATCAATCATTGCCAGAGATTGATAGATGGCCTCTCGCCGCACGAATTTGAAGCCTATGGAAGCTTTTCATTTCAGCTGTTGAAGATAGGGCGAATCACAGCACGTCAGGACTCACGCTTGACGATTAATGGAGCGATATGAGCCAGCGAAACGTTCGGTTACCTGATAACCACTCTGTAGGTAGAATTCTGAATGTAGGATCATTCCCATTGAGGGTGATGGAGAGGGCATTACGTTGCCCTCAAACTATCACCTGACTGCTGAAATAACAGCCACATTGCTTACCCCTGCTCTTTTATTACTTTCCTATGGATAGATCGACGGAATGGACAAATTAGCGTATGTACAGCAAGAATATCCACCATCTGTTTGAAATTTAAGGTAAGCAAAAGATGGACGGATAGATGAGGAGATAAAGAACCGTACGCATGCTGGAAGGAAAGTGATAGGTGGCATGTGGAGAATATCAAGGAATGAGTTCTTGTCTAAGGAAGCAAAAATCGCCGTGTACAAAAGTAAACTTCTCCCCACTTTGTTGTATGGTAGTGACTCATGGGTATGTCAGGATAGACATAAGAGTAGACTAAACGCCGTGGGTATGAGTTGTCTGAGGAGTGTTTGCAGCGAAATTAGGATGGATAGGGTCAGGAATGAGTGGGTAATAAATGAGTGTGAGTTAGATGCTCCAGTAATGGACGTGTATGAAAGGAGTGTGCTTCTTAGGTTTAGCCATGTTTGATGAGATTCGAATAACGAAACAGATATAAAAGAGTGAAATGAATGGTGCGAGAGATTTAGGTAGGTCGAGAAAGTTGTGGTCGAGGAAATTCTTAGGAGGAGGAATATTCGGAGTCTTAAAAACAGGAGGGCGTGTATGAAGCAGTGTATGGGATAAATGAGGCAAAAGAGGTTTGCAAGAATAGGTCAGTATGGAGGAAAGTAACGAAGCAGAGTTAGGTGTACAAATTTGTATTTATGAGTGAAACTTTGTGACTGTGCCTACTCCGGAAGGGAACGGCATGATTGATATGTATGTATGTAACTCTTGAAACATATATTGGCTACTAACTGGTATGGGCTCTACTTGATCTTACCATAGTTTCAACCGGGAATGCGGTTTATTAATAATTTAAAATAAAGAAGAAATACTCGTAAAGAGAATTCATATTAAAGAAGTGAATTGCATATAGAATTTTGTAAGCTGTTGTTGGAAAATATCGTAAAATTGAAACAGTCTTGCGTCAGCCGGTATGCGCTGAAGAAAATCGGGGTTACCATAGATGGAGGACCAGCCACATCCACTTTACAGTTTCTGGCATTGGTCAAAATAGCAAGAAACCTCTCCATCTACCTCATTGATTTGAGTTATAATGTATGGTATTAATGAGTTCATTGATCTGGACGGTCGAAAATGAGGAGCAAACAAAGAGAAGAGTTAATTCTGAAAGAGAAAATATTTTTGAAGTGATTTTCAATAACCTCCTGAGTGGAAGGGTATATTTTTATATATTAATATTATATTGTATATAATTTAGATAAAATAACAATACATGTATGGAGAATGCATATTAAAGAAACAAGTGCATGCTGGTTTCTTGTAAATTGTGGATCGAAAACATCTTAAAGTTCAAAATTGGTTAAGTTCTGTAAATTTTGAAGTTCTAAGGGATGCCCATAAGTTCTGAAGGAAAATCAGGGTTATCAAAGATGGCGGACAGACCACGCCCACGATACAGCTTCTGGCATTGGCCATCACAACAAGCGCCCTCTCCATCTACCTCAATGGTTATTCCACTTAAAATGATCCACTGATGGTTGTGTGACCGATTTGAAGAAAAAAGTATTTTTTGAACACTTAAACACATAAAGTTTAAGCTAAATCCGATGGTTTAAAAAATGTTATCCCTACTCGTTTTCTCGCGGCAAACATTTTTTCCAGATTCGCAGATTTTTTCGCATACGAAATTTTGTCCGTGTTAATGCTCATTATATCCGTTAATTCTCATGAACTAACGACGACAGAGAAGAAATGCTGAAAACACATTATTGTAAGCATGATGGGAAAAAATCCTTTAATTTTGACTTCTACCCCTTTACACTTCTTAATTGTTGAAAAAGACCTTAAAAACAATATTGTTTCCTCCAAATAAACTGGTTTCGACTCGATAAATTGTATGAAGAAGGAAAGTCTCCGATTTGAGTGTTTTGGTATTTATGGTAGTTTGAGCAAGATAGTTCCCTGGTCATAATTAAGACCATATTCAAAGTAAACGTTTCAATATCAGCAGCTGTGGGAAGCATTTACATTACTAATCGTTCAAAAATTTACTTTAATACGATTGAAATTCGAAACCATTAAATAAAAATATATCCGTAAAAGTCTTTGTGACAATATAATTTATTTTCAAAAATAGTTGAGAAAACATGCAAACTCGCACTGTTAGTTTTTTGAACAGATCTAGTTGTAATGCATTCCCAATTTTTTAAATAAGATCTCCCTTGAGTGCACTTATGTACCATTTCGCATGTAAAAGAGCTGGTATTTTTAGTCAAAAATCTCGGAAAGTAGTTCAGTTAAAGGGTGATATATGTATTTGTATCTTTAGAAGTGTGAGATATTTTTCTTTTCAGTAAAACCCAATTCATTGATTTCTAGGTGAAATGATATTTCGCTCAAACTACCTTAAAGTGATAAAGAAGGAGAATATTCCTATGCGTGTGAATCTAGCCCTTTCTTTTCCAGAAGCTAACAAAAGTATTTTGGAGGACAAAATTAATCATATTTAGAATTCATTTTCTCCTTTGGAGGAGCTATTAAAATGTGTGGCTTAGGTAAACAAAGATTTTAAAAGTATTTAAAATAGTACAAAGCTAGAGATTGAGATTCTACTCGGAAGAGAAATACGGTAGTTGTTAACTAGCTTGGCGCTCTAAATCAATCAATTTTAATCTTGATTTTCTTCGTTGCGGGAGCTATTAAACATGTGGTTTTCAGGCAAGGAAGATGTGCATTTGGTGTCGCGCAATGCACAATTTGTGTACATGGGCTATGAAACTTTCAAAACATTGCGAAACGTGAAAGGAATGTTGTTTAGTCTGGAGAGTCCTAAAACCAACAGTTCTAATTGCTGGCTACTAAAGAACCTTGAGAAAAAGGATGACTCACCATTAACCACCGTTCCGTTTCGACTCATTTCCCTGTGAGACCTCAAGTTAGGATCCCTGGTAATATCACAGCCATGAATATACATATCCAATTAAATTGTAAATGACACATCACTTTGAAGTGTAGTGCCTGCATTCCCATTTCCGTAAATTCACAACGCACCTGTTGACGGTATGAAATGACGAAATTACATAACGCATGGGGCATCTTACGCCTTTGGAGTACATTTTAATGGATGAAAACGCTCAGCAGCATGTTTGATCTCCTCACTAATGATCCGCAAACAGAGGAATCATTTTCTGGCGACAGATTGATCATATTTGACGTTACCTTACTCTGGGTGTGGTTGTAATGCGCTACTTGGACTGTGTATCTATTGGTATCATTTTACGTAGTCAAGTGGGAGACAAGGAAATCAATGATCTTTAGAGGGCGGGATATCCCAGACAGAGAACAAAATATACAACCAATAGGCGTTCTTTCTTGCTATGTATGGTAGTTGTAGCGATTTTGTTCATGTAAAAATTTGCGTGAACATTTGCATACATGTAATTATTATAACATGTTGAAATAAAAACGAAAATAATTGCATGTAACCGATTTGATTTATGGCCGTTGAATGCCATTTTAATGCGTAGCATTGTGGCACTTAACATATATTTGGAAATAATTCTATGACATACGTATAGATTTTCTACCAAACGCTAAAACATACCTTTCATATATTTATAATGGTTACTTATAAGCATCAAGGTACCATTCCAAATGAATAACACGTATTAGCAACGATTTATATTTTCAAAAGTTTAAAAATAGAATACTTGCGTCATTTACATGTCAACAGGTATGGTAATTTCTTACGTATAATTAGATGTACTTAAGTGAAGTGCGGTTCAATAGTTTTTTACTTACTGGAAAAATTATTAAAATGTGCACTCAACGACTCACGATTCGCGCTCCAACCACCAACGGATGTATGTTGGATCGATTTCATCTAACGGATGGAGCACTACACCTTAGAGCTGCTCTACAAATAGCACACAGAAAATAATCTGAATTCCACTGAAGTGAAACCCGCACAGACGGGACTCGAATATGGATCTCTAGGAAGGATGCCGTAGCTCATAAATTGGGAGTTGGTGCATATTATAACATCCTGACTATTTATGGCTGTCTACTTCCCTGCATGTATCTTGTGACTCGTTTACGTAGTGGCAAATATGCATTAATGAAAATAGCTTCTGTAGCATTGGTATCATACCTATTATGTCGTATATGTTGGTGAAAGTTTCTTTCACTTTACAGTGCAGGTTGGTGACAACTCAACTCTGCCAAACCCCCTTAAGGTGGCTTTCGAGATAAATTTTAGATGTAGATGATAATTCAGTTTACACTTACAACTTAAATTTACGAAAATCAATCCTAAATGCGATTATTTTTCTACATTTTCATTAAGGTTGCGGTGTACTAAGTAATATTGACGAAGAAAAAATATTAAGCTTCAGATGACTACATCTACTTATTACCCTGCAAGTCACAACAAGGATGTTTAGCAGGGGGTGATTTATCACCTACATGAACTACAGTGAAGAAATTTACTTTCACCAACAAGCACCACACTATCGGTATACTATAAATGCTACTAAAACTACTATAATAAAAAATAATGTAACTATGAAAACGTGACACAAGAGTCATGTAGGGAACATGCAAAACATGGTGTTTGCACTACTCGTCAGATTTAGAAACATGCATTAGGATGCATATGAATTAATCTGCTACATTACCTGTCAACTAACCTAATTCAAAGTCTTTACGCAGCCATTATGATCTCTTATCGATCACGGGAAAATGAAGTTTTAAACCTTTCTGTTCGGCAATTTATTTCCCTAATTTTATTCTCATGATCTGGTTTACCGTTGTATGTTGGATTTCGCAAGGTGTTGGAAACTTCGTCTAAAAATAAATCGGTTTTAACTTTACATAAAAGATTAGTGTCTAATTTTCAATCGACGATCTGAATGACTATAAATACTACTGTGAGATTTGTTTGTGATCTAAAACAATTTGATTATGTTAACTATTCATACAAGAAAATTAAAATGGCCTGAAGTAGGAGAAATACGACTTTATTTATCTATTCTCTCCGCCTTAAAAATGTTCAAGTCAAGCTGTCCTCCGTGCATCTTCAACTCCTTAATCTTCAAAGAAGACATCTATAAACTTTGGACAAGATCCCATCATTAGGGCCAACAGATTCCTCGGCACAAAACTGAAATGTATCATAAGTCACTCATAGCTATAATATCAAGAAGCTGGAACTCATTCCCAATCGATATAAAAACATGCGTCTGTACCTTGTTTCAAAATAAAATTATTTTATTCTATATTTTCAAGAATCTTTCAACTGAGAAAGTGACAATAAATAATTGTTGTGCATCTGGAAGCAATATGGTATTCAATCTGATACATCCGTGCATTTAGTGTGTCTTCAAATTATATTGTGAACATATTATCTGCGTCTTGTATTTAATTTATTTGTATTTTT
Organism: Ceriagrion tenellum; assembly: GCA_963169105.1. Classification (NCBI taxonomy): domain Eukaryota; kingdom Metazoa; phylum Arthropoda; class Insecta; order Odonata; family Coenagrionidae; genus Ceriagrion; species Ceriagrion tenellum. The sequence continues at coordinate 91,853,500 of OY720642.1, read as the reverse complement.
ATTGAGTAAATATTATTTAAATGTTCTCAAAAGTATGAGAAAATATCAAAATATGCCAATCTAGATCATTTCTTTAAGATAATTATGTCATTCCACATTTCCGATAACTGTCAACTGAGAGTGTGAAAAGAGATAGTTGTTGTTCATTTGAAATTTGTTGGGTATTCAATCGGTTTTTTGTTATTGCATAACATATGATTGTTATTTATTATTTTTACTATGTAAACATTATCTGTCTTGTAACTATTATCATTATTATTCTTTTTATTGTATCATATGTAAACATTAAATGTATGTACCCAAAAAGTCTGTAAGGCCAATCTAAGGTCTACGGCATTCAACGTTTTATGATCATTGTTTTTAAGAACCCAGCCATTGGCTGGCAGTCTTACGGGATAGCGTCCTGAGTTTCTTTATTTGGAATATAAGCGCTTTATCTTGGCGTGCCGTTGTTCACCTTAAACGGACTGATAATAATATTTCAGTCGAGAGACATCTGCGTCCGTCTGCTTACTGCGACTTCAAACTGGTTCCCGAATTGGCACCCGGAAGCCAAGGGAGATGAGTCACAGGAAATGCCTGTGACATGAATCGGGGACAGTGAGAACGAACCAACTTTATGTTGGTCAAATCGATCGCGCGGTTTGAATTTTTTTCCTCGCTGGTCCAGTATGTCGCTGCGGACTCTCTAAAACTTGGTAGATCCTTTCACCATTTATTAGATTAGTCCCATTTGGTCGGGGAAATATGTAGCAGTCTAAATAATTGACATAGTGCAGATTTTAATGAAAATTCTTCCCCTACCCACCCTAAGATCGCTCACAGGCTACAATGTGGAAGCTGACTCAATGTATCTCATCACTAGGAAATGAAATGAAACTACCTGTCTGGTGAAAAATCATAGAGTTTGTACATTTCTTCTACAATGGAAGAAATCCTCGAGGCTAACTAATGTACATCAAACTCTACTTTTTACCCTGCAAGCCACCACAAGGGTGTTTGGCAGGGGGTGACTTATCACCAACATGAACTAGAGTGAAGAGATTTACTTTCACCAACGTGCACCACTCTATGGATATGCTAAGAATGCTACAGAACTATAAACCAATCTAAAATGCGACTATATAAACGGCACACAAGATTCATGCAGGGAACATGCAAAACATGGTGTTAGCACTACTCGACAGATTTAGATACATGCGTTAATGTGCACACCAATTAATCAGCTACACTACCTGTCAATTAGCCTACTTCAAAGTCTTAACGCAGCCATTATGGTCTCTTATCGATCGCGGGAGAAACGACATTTTAAACCTTTATGTTTTACAGTATATTTCCTTTATTTTATTCTCATGATCTGATCCACCATATTATGTTGGAGTTCGTAAGATGTTGATAACTCCGTCATCCTCTGTACGATTGACAGGTTAATGGGGACTGGATGACTTAATCTAAGAAAAAAAGCCAGTCGCCGATAACTTGATAAGTCAAATATTGTTTTATCTATTAGCATAATGGAAGCGTATTTTTAAATATTGGCTATACATTCTTTGTTGTCCTAGCGTGTCTCGCATGGTGATATTTTCACTTGATTTTCTTTATGCTTGCTTTGGAAGGGTCGTAAATGCGAAGTGGCGTCCATGTAGACGCCAGTGTATGTTCAAATACATTCTCTCAGATCAGCTTAGCTTGCTATATCTACATCTACATGTGTCCCTGTGAGCCACTTCCAGGGTATTTGGCAGGCGGTGACTTATCACCAACAAGTACTTCCGTGTAGAAATTAACTTTCACCAACATGCTATTGGCATGCTACAAGTGCTATAGAAACTATTGAAGAAACGTGTATTGCAACTACATAAACGAGATGCAAGAGTCATGCAGGAATCATGCGGAACGTGATGTTAGTACTACATGGGAGCTTGAGAAACGAGCTTTAGGGTGCAAGACAACTAATCAGCTACGCTACCTGTCGATTATCCTAGGGGTTGCCGGGACCTATTGAGGAGTGGGTTGTACTCACACATTTGACCAAAATTGGTCCGTTTTGACCCTCCATTGGGTCCGGTGATCCTCACTCCAATGACGTAAGTCGGCAGACCGCACGACGGCAACCCAAAAAGCGAATCAGAGGGATACCTTATCCCAAATATTTGGGCAACAGGCTCTCTCGGTACGCAGAGATGTGCGGTAGGCTCAAGCGAAAGCGGAGCCGACGGTTACTCGTCTCAGTTGTTTGGGGGAACCAAACTAAAACGAGCACTTCGGGGAGGCGGAGGCCCTTGAGGTCCTTTTGACCTCAATCCGCCTCATTGGTGTCGGTCTCGAAGGGGCAGTGGTTTCGCTAACCTTCCCTACCCATCCTTTTCTTCCACCTCTTCCATATCCTCGGAGATAAGCGAGAGCTTCAGTCCGGGGGTGGAAGTTGTAATCCTGCGGCGTGAGCCGAACCGCTTGTCGATTATCCTACTTCAAAGTAACATTGACATTATGTGGTTTTGTTGATGTTATGAGCACTTTAATAGAGATATGCTTTCAATGTTGCAGAAGTTATTGAATTGATTTCTGATGTAATTACGTAAACGTTAAACAAAAGTCATGCAGGGAACATACAAAACACGGTTTTAGCATTAGGCGGCAGATTTAGGAACATGTATATTTAGCCATCAGCCGCAATTATCAATGTAAAGGTAGGCTTATCGCAGCCCACCACTCCCTACTGGGGAATATACTATTTTCAAATAAGTATCATATTCAGGTAGAAAAGAGGAGATTCAGCCTCTCCGCAGTTGCAGAGCATGCGTGGTTCGAGCCAGGACATCAGATTGCCTTTGACCAAGTGAGAGTACTCTCAAGGGAAAATCGTTATTTTCCCAAGCTGATCAGAGAAGCGGTAGAGCTGGTTAAATATCCGTCGAATTTCAATCGGGAGGATGGATACCCACTTGCCTCAACCTGGGAGAGAGTGGTGAAACCACAGCGAGGAGCGGGCAATCGAGACACCCTATGGTCCTAGATGTACTAGCAACGCAATACATAACAACGGGAAATAAATAATAACAATTACAAAAATGTCCAACGGACCTGAAGACGCCCCCAGGAAGAGGGGAGAAACTGTTGTGAAAAAAACCAAACACGCGACGGAAATACCTGAAAAGAGCAATATTAATAATTATAAGAGTCGCGGAAGCCTTCAAAGAAAAGTATCATATTCCTTCATCACCATTGTTTGTTCAATTCTAAGATTGGTTGACTGCAGTCCTCCATACTTCCATGTCTAATGCTTGTTCCCCTATTTTCTGGTCGCTCTTCCTATATTCTTTCCCCTTTATTTGGTCATTCATCTTTTTGAACTTATTTCTGGGTCTCCCTCTTGAGACTTTTCCTTGTGTTGTTTTCAATTATAGTCTTCATAAACCCATTGTGTCCCAGGGTGTGTCCAATCCATTTTGTTCTTCTTTTCTGTATGGCGTTCCGTATGATCCTCGCCTCTACCACTCTTCTATAAACTTCATCATTTCTTAATTTTTCGTTCCATTTTATCTTCCGCATCCTCCTCCAGCGCCAGGTTTCGAAGGCTTCACTACATATCTTCTGTAATACTCCTTCGTAATTCCGTATTTTGAAATTCCTTATGACTTACATCCTTGACAAATCTCATCATCAGTCGTCATCAGTTCGAAGGTTGGTTTGCCTGCAGCTCTCCCATAAAGTCTTCTCTCAGATAATCTTTTTTCCATTCCACGATATTTTATTTTAACGTCCCTCGTAATTTTCCTTGTGTATTCTATCTTTGGTCTTCCTCTAAAATTCTACCCAATACTGCCAATCTTACCTTTCACGGTGCTGTTCTAAAGAGGCTTTTGTGTTTCCGAATGACTCCAATTATTTTCCGACAAATTTATCAACATCTTACCAGCTTCAACATAATACGGTATACCATGATAGTACTCTCTAGTACCATGATAGGCTCTAGCCTCTCCTACAGCGAGTGTACGGACTGTTATCACCCTTCGTGCAATTTCCTCACAGAGAATTTCATGACCATCCTGGACCTGCCCAAGCCGTGGACTTGCAGCAAGTGTAGCTTATCATAGATATTTTCTGAATCCTCTCCAATTTCTCCAATCTTGGTCTTCCTCTATACCGTTTGCCCTCTATCATCCCCTCTAAAATTATCTTTTCCAAACCCTCATGTCGCAGTACATGGCCAATAAATATGTCCCGTCTTCTTATTTAATGTTTTCCATAGGTTCCGCTTTCCTTACACTTTTCTTAATAACTCTTCATTCGTCACTCTTTAGAACTCTTTCTCTTTCGAACGAAATGTTTTATTTGCTATACTTGCAGCAAGTGCAGCTTCGAACAGGCATGAGAATAAATTAGGGAAATAGACTGCAGTATAGGCTAGTTTAAAATGTCTTTTTTCCTGCCACAAATAAGAGACCATAATGTCTGACAAGGAGACTTTGAAGTTAGTTAGTTGATAGGTAGTGTAGCTGATTAGTTGATTTGCTTCCTAATGCTTGCTTTTTAATCTACCGTGTAGTGCTAACGCCATTTTGCGCATGATCCCCGCATTACTCTTGTATCTCGTTCACGTAGTTGCACTATAGATTAATTCAATAGTTTCTTTAGCATTGATAGCATACCTACAGTGCACTGCACACAATAACAAGGTAGCCACATAATGCGTCAGCCATGGAAACATCAGTGTGGATACCGTTATCAAAGGATTGAGGATCAAGTGAAATCGAATCACAAAATGGTTGGGGGTTCTAGGAAGAATGACAGCCAATGAAAGGTCAATAAAAATGAATGGAAATATAGGTGAAAGAAACTTCAATTCAACCTAAAACATAAAACATATGCATATAAGTCTGGGAAAATCTTTACATTGTTTAAAAAATAGATACCATAGGGACAACAGGCAAGACAAACCTTTTACGATAACCAGTTAAAAAAAACTATTTTATTTAAGTTTTAAAACATTCACATGAAAGAACAAAAATTAACCGTTTTCACTTCGCTTACCCAGGGATGAAATCTGTCACATTTTCATTGCAGTGAAGTGTGGTCCATGAATGTTTTTTCGCCTTTCTTGAACAGTTATTAAAATGAGCACTCAGCGACTCGCGATTCGGGCTCCAACCACCATAAACGATATCTTCTGGTGGGTGGAAGGAGAATTTTGGTTGGGTATTCGCAATGGGCCGCTTCGAACGTGCACGGGTATAACTTGGTGTCGTTTCAGGCGGACTGAAGATTTAAATGGAATCGATTCCGTTTCGCAGGTGATAAGTCGTCAAAAGGAAAATTTTCGGCAGACTGTTTCCTAAATGAAATTGGCCTCTACTGCGGTGGCATTGGAGATAAATGGCACGCAATGTATAATCACGGCCACGTGGGTTGGAATTATGTGGAATAACTGCCTTGCCTTACGCGTTGAAGACTTTAGCACTCAAAGAGAAACAATAGTTTAACGGACTAGTTTCAGATATAGATCGAATACTTCGGTGTAACTGAATTGTTGAGACATTTTCAAAGAACTGCAGAACTAGCCGCGCAGTAACCTTAACGGAGTCATCCGCTAGTGATCACACAATAGTGTGAAATTCACAGTGGCAAAATCATTCTCCAGGACTGGGAATCGAACCCAGATAGGCGAATTCGAGGGATCTGGGTTCGATTCCAAGTCCAGGCGAATGATTTTTCCACTATGAATTCCACGTAATTGTGAATTGTTGAAGAAACTGGGGTGGGAACCTCTATCTGATCAAATGAAAAAATGTAGTTTAAATATTTTACGAAAGTATGATGTTCATTATTTGTTGTTGGACATTCTACATATTCTGCTGGGGCCAAACAATTACGATAGAAACAATCACAGGCATCAAATTACGGAAATAGACTGCAGAACCGATAGATTTTGAATGTCATACATACATTCATACATACCAATCACGCCGTTCCCTTCCTGGGTAGGCAGGGTAACTAATTTTCGCTCATAAATACATATTTGTACACCTAACTCTGCTTCAATATTTTCCTCCATACTGACCTATCCTTGCAAACTTCTTTTGCTTCATTTACCCCCATACACTGCTTCATACACGCCCTCCTGTTTTTAAGACTCCTAATATTCTTCCTCCTAAGAACTTCCTCAACCGCATTCAACCACAACTTTCTTGGCCTACCTCTCCCTCTCGCACCATTGATTTCACTCTTATATATCTGTTTCGTTATTCGACCCTCATCCATTCTCTCAACATGGCCTAACCAACGAAGCACACTCTTTTCATATATGTCCACTACTGGAGCATTTAACCTGAATTCATTAAATACCCACTCATTCTTGACCCTATCCATCCTACTCTTGCCGCAAACACTCCTCAGATAGCTCTCTTTCCACGTACAATAAGGGACCATACGAGTTGTGATAGAACAGTACGATGCTACTATGATCTTCACTAATTAGATTAATTTTATCTCTAGTGTTAAATATCTGAACATCATTGCTAACTACTCATGTCCGCATGAACTTTTCGTCATGATTTAGCTTTTGCATGGTTTGGCACCTTGTAGGATCAGTTATCAATCGCATCAATAATACTAAATATTAGTTGTATATCAACTAGTGTACTGCTTTTTAACATGTTCGTCTACTTAGCTCTCTCATAGTTTCTGGTCTGACCGCGCATTACTGTCCTGACCACCCGTGGCCAGCGCCTAGCGTCCAGGGGAAAGTGCGCTGTTCTGATTTGAACTGGGAGAAGTGCTGCTTCCCTGGTGAGAAATCACCCCGTGCCACCTCCCCTAGTGGTTCCTGGCACGGTATTTCGTACATGTAATTGTAGATGTAGAATAGCAGCCTGAAATAGCACGCATCATTAGTCTGGCTCGCTTGCATAGCATAATTACTCAATTTTTGGAAAGTTTTTTTTACGTGTAGGATTAATTACTCATTCGATTCAGCAGCAGTGTGACTATGGCAAAATAAAGACTCTTTCCAGACCGGCACAAACATGTTTAAATCCATAACCAATGAAACTGCCCTGATGTCGCAGATTCAAGAAATCTCATTTCACCATGCTTAAGAGATCTACTGGTGGATACGAGACTTAAAAACTCCCGATAACCCAGAAATAACCAAAATAGCTGAGTTTTAAAAATAATAAACAAAGTTGGTGTTGATCTTCCTATCACAACATTTCAGCGTAAATGAAATGAAACATTAATACCAAGTTAGGTTATCGGGCATACCGAAAACGAAGGTCGCTCCTTAAATTTTCATTGAGATTGAAAGTTTGAATGCCGTGAAAATGCCCGTGTTTTCCTTGAGCTCCTCCAATAACGCAGTGCATGCGACCTTGGATTCTGCTCATCGAGTCGGAACGATAAACAGCGGCTTCCACGAGAATAATTCCCTCAAATCTCCACGGTAGGAGAGGCTTATCTCTTCATTATTTATGACTTTCACCCTTCACATCTCACGATTTGAATCAATTTAGTGAGAGTTATTCCGCCATTCTTTTCACATGCACCTATGTAAATACACATACAAAACATATGCGGCACAGAATGGAAGAAACTAGGTTTTGTTAAGCGTATGCAGGAAGGTCCTCGTATGAAAAAGTAAAAGAGAATACTACTTTGCCCTGGTTAGGCCACACCTCAAATACACCGCGAGCATTTGGGATCCTGGTCATTAAGGTTTAACCAAAAAATTAATAAGATACTAATAAAGGCTGTATGCTCAGTTAAAGACTGCTACGAGCAAACATATAGTGCATCTCAGCTTTTAGAGGGATTAAGGTGGGAGCCTCTATAGACTCGGAGGCTAAGCACTAGGCTTAGGTTGCTTGAGAAATTCAGAACTGGTGTGTTTCATAGGGACACAGAGAACACTATCATGACGCCTCCTTACATCTCTAGGTCTGACAGAAGTGATAAAATAAGGGGGATACATTGCCGAACAGATAGGTACGAAAACTCGTTCTTTCCGTGCACAATAAGCGACCACAATAAAATTGAACATCACTATATACATTCCCATAAAAAAACGTCTCCATTTCATTTCTCCTAACTTTATCCCTTACATCTTTACCCAGCTTGTGTCTTTGCATCTAACGCTCCTTGCCACACGCCCATGCGGCGGCTCACAGGTTAGTATGTAGATATAGATGTCTGCGCAAAATTGCTAAACAATGCATCGTTCGCTAATCGTTCAGCGAAGTTATTCGTCGTCTCTCGACTGGTGACCCTTGTATGATAAAATGCCCAAGGTGAAAAGTATAGATTTCCTATATTTTGGATAAAATGAAATTAATCGATATCCTCTTGGCTTTTCTCCCTTATTATCTATTTGACTGACAGCCTGATGAAGTCTAGAAAGTCAAATCTTTGCGAATAAAATCTACCAGTTACTCAACGAATAAACAGTGGGTTTTCGAATCCACTCCAATAGCATTCATGAGGATTCATTGAAATTGTGAATTGGGTGATATACCATTTTACTACTTTGTAAATTGCGCATTCTTTCACAAGCAAATACCTGACATTTAACCCTGGGTATTTGTTGTTTTCAATTCAAAATGTCAGTTTAAAAAACTTAAAGTAAGTGGTAATTGATGGGACACTGTATAAGTACCAAGGCCAGTTAATTGGCTGGAATATTGGCTGTAATATTTAAAATATAATTATTGTTTGATGATGATGTGCTATTAAGGAATGCATATTATGATCATAAGAATACATGTGCTTTTGAATATTCAGGAAACCTCTAACAACGTATTCGTTCTCGTATCTTGTATGGTATCAATATTGAAGTGAGTTACGTGTGGTCTGTTTTGACGTTTTTCAATAACTACTACGATACGATATCTCTATTATTACGCTAGAACTGGCTTAATTTTAACAAGGATAGTCTATACAATAAGTCATAATTTCATACGGTAGAGCGTAGTTATGATCAGACAAGGATACTGTAAATCCGTTTTTACGAGACCTTAATGTATTATTATTCTGTTTTTTTCCAAAGTTCGTCGTCCATATTGATAAAATTTAGATCAGGATTTGAAGATGCAAATATGATTACGACAGAGAAGTCTTCATTGATCCTTGTATTATTCAGTAGACTAAAACTGAATTTTTGTGCGATTAATAATTAATATAAGCCTAAATTACATTGTGTGTGTATAGATAAGGTGCCGGCGACAGTTGATTAAGTCTTAATTAATGAAAATGTGCGTGGAAAAACATGAGGATAGGAAGAAACACCCGCAATGCGGATTGTAACCCCGGAGGAATTTGACCTCGGAATTTTTCATCCTTGTTTTTGATTCGCTCAAATTAATCACGGTTCCTTTTCAGTGTTTGTCAACCAAATTGGAACTGATATACAACTCGGCTGTGGCGTGCTGGTAAACAGCTGACCTGCACATGCGTCACTTCGAGAGCGGATCGATCGGGGTCTCTTTTGGACGTGTGTATTACCAAGGTCAAAGATTGACACGAAAACTCAGCGCCTGCACACTGCTTGCTTAGCCATTAATTGATCTCAGAAGTTTCGGGCGACAATGGTGGAATTTTGATATGATCATTTCTATTTAATTTAATTTCATTTATTTTTCAACAATTTAACAATTTAATCGATGTTCCGTCAGGCACCTGTCGAAGGGAAATATGTAAAATTAAATATATTTTTATAATTTTTTTCTTCTTTTACCTACAAACTATAGCATCTCAGGCTCATATACAAAAGAAAACATCAACAGAAGTGCACCTTGCTAAAAAAATAACAGAAAAATAACGGCAAAAAACAAACAACAATAGAAATGCACCTTGATAAAAATTGTCTTTTACAATTCCATTAACATTTGTCTCTGTAGAACCCTTTTTACAATTATAATTTCCCTAGTTTTGTGAGACTTTAATTACAACCCAAGTTTTATTTATTTTAGCTCAAAAATATCACCACTGGCCTTTTGCATCTGGTTCTATTAAGATCAACAACAGACGTACGCAAACACCCATGTCCTGAGCGGGGAAATTATTATTGGTTAAGGAAATGATTTCGATGTTAAAAATAATCTTAAGTTTCTAAACCTGACCTAACATGGAAATATAGTTTGTAATAAAAGTTGCATTTATTTGTGGAAAATTGTTCTTCTCAATTTCATCAAAGCCATGAATTAACTGAAAAAATCTATTTTTTTTGGCAAGTTTTGGGGGGCAACCGACAAATGACGTCGTTGGTACATTTAAGTAGTTTTAGCGAGACTTTTCCCTGGTCGTTGAGACCGTATTCGAATATTATTTTTATATTTAAGCAGCCCTAGGACATGTTTAGCTTGACAGTACTTTTCCTAACCTCCTGGTATCTGGTATACCTTTCCGTTTTCACTCCTAATGGGGGGCCATATAATATAATCCATAGGAGTGAAAACGGAAAGATGTGCAAGAAATTAGGGCATTTGGATAAGTACTGTGCAAAAACACATCAATCAGATAGTAGAGTACTTAATTGAATGATACAGCTTTAAGGAAGTAAATATTGCAATATAATGGCGGAAATCCCTCTTTTATGAGATTGAAAGTTTCAGTAATTGACTAAATATACATTTTTAGAACTTTTATTAGACCAGTTTGTTCCACACTGGAAGCGCCTTCAATGCTGAAGGTATTTTTTTAAACGATTTTTTATTAAGTAAAGTGATGAGTAATTATTTTGTTTTTTAATTAGTTGAGACGACATGTGAACTCTATACCGTTAAATTCCTGTAGCTAGCTATGGGTAGCGACCGTATCAAAAGAAATTAATTCTCTCTGAAGCTCATAGGCTTACCATGTCCTTAGGGAAACGGATTGTATTTTTTTAATACCTTGAAAATTGGTCCGCTAATGGCCGGTTGCAGGAACGTTTATTTATGGAATCAATAGTTATGAGATCCATAAATTATGGACCTCATCAAAATATTTTGGTTGCAGGAACACATCTATCTGTTTCATAACATATCTACCTATAGTTAGGTGCTTCGAATGTTTGATCTAATATACCATCGCTGGATATAATTTATAGTGGTTTATCATATGCATAATTGCAAATGCACATATTAATTATTCAGTCAGAGTAAACAAACTAGCCATTTGTCTCAAAACAAGTCTTTTATCTAGTAATGAAGTCTCCAAGGGGTTCTTTGCGCTTTCGCCATCTTGGCTACTTATGGATCTCATAACTCCATTCCATAAGTTACGACGCCATTTGTGAAACCAATAAATTTATGGAATGATCCTGCAACGTTTACTGGATGGTTGCCATGGCTTATGAGTCCCATAAGTGTATGGAATACATATGCGTCGTTCCTGCAACTGGCCATATGTGGTTGTTGTTTTGGTATTATTTGAAAGTTCCAGCATACTCCTAATATTGAGGCTTAATTCACTGAATTTCATTCGAAGTGATATCTCGCTGTAACTACCTTAAGGGTATGATAATTGGTTGGTAAGGAAAAGATTATTTTGGAATAGATTAATGGTGGAGAGAAACTCGGTGCTGACATGAGCGTTATTACAATGAATAGCGCCCTGAGCGTCCTTAGTTTAACGTCCTATCCGCAGGATGGAGTACAGACACACAAGAGGATTTTACTAAGCATTAAATGAGAAAGAAACTTCCACGTGTAAAGCTAACAATATGGTATCCCAAGAAATGAAATATCGCATAAATTATTATTGGGTTGTCCAATAGCTAGTGTAGCGTATTGGCTAACATAATTTTTAATCACAGAAGAAAAAATAACTTTTTTATCTCCACTTGTGAAAATTTATTGACACGACCCGGAAACTGCGTCATCTGCAGTCGACACTAAATTATTCCATTCTAAAAAAGTTCTTTCATTCTTCCGTGATGGATAACTTCCACATAGTAAAGCCTAAAACAATTTTATTTTTGAAGAATACTTTCTTATCCTAGTTTCTCAACCGCTAAGTAGCATTAAGAGCACGTCTCTCGTACATTCTCAAAAGCTCTTGTAACTGTGTATTTGTAAAGTTTAAAAATACTGTAGTTCTCATAGCTGCTGCAACATTTGAGGCATACGTTTAGCGTAGTGCAATTTAGTGTGAGTTCACCTCCAGCCGGCTCATGTTGAGACATTTATAGCCACAGTTTCGTTATCTTTAGTTGGAAATAGTGTAGAGCATTTTGATGATAAATCAAATCTTCCCACACACCCTTGACGTGGCTTGCAGAGTATTATCTTGATGCAGAAATGGAATATTAAATTAGATTGCATGATTTGCCATGAAACGGAATGTTGCGTGACATAACAAGGCAACGTAGCGCATAGCTCAAACGTTTGCAGCGTAACAGCGGAATGCGATACCTCCGGCAAATCGTAATCGATACCTCATAACATCGCACACCGGAAAAAGAGAGGCACGCTGATAGGCGGCTTAACACCTGGAAGATGACATCCATGACAGTAGCCTGGCAATTCGCTTGTAAGTGGTGCCCCGTGTGAGGGCGTGCTGCGATGAGACTACTTCGTACCATGGCAACTAGAGATCGATAACGGTAGCAATCGATCTGTTTGGTACTAACACGGAAAATAGACTGGCCACTATTCAGCCAGTAAGTTGCACATCGATTCTACCACAAAGTCGTTGCGCATCCGATTAAAACCCAACACCATATCTGGGATTAAAAAAGTACAAATGAATAAATCATCAGGAAGAGAGCTCATGGTAACGTAGGTAAATATTTATTTATAAAGTTCAGTATTTATTGTTTATATTTGTCTCCTAATACAGTTCCGTACCCCAACGGCAAAAGAGAGGAAACTGTTGAACATTTTCGAACGCTCATTTGTTAAGTATTGATGTGTTGCTCTCCTGCATTATTTATTTTTTAATTTCGTACTCTGGCGACGCCAGCCAGTAATTTGTTAAATTTCAATGATGGCACCCCAAAAACAGGTTTTTGCTTCAGTGGTGTCTTAAGTTCCACAGCTTATTTATATAAATTTGTTTGAATGTCTTTATTTAACTTTGTGTTGAATAAATATAATAATTACCATTATTACTTTGAAATGTTTTTTGTTTAGGTTCAAAAGAGCACAAAAGTAAGACTTATGAATATTCTAGAATTAAAAAAAGAGATTTATAACAATTTTCATGCTTGATACGCTGTAATAATGCACATATATGATTAATTTATTTTGTAAAAAATTATAAAATCCATGAATGCCAATGGGGTTTGAATAGAGTGTTGTACGAACACATTTATCACGGAATTCAGGCGATTTTCGATACTTCCACATTCATTATTACTTCCATCATTAATGTATTATGGAAAAACTGTAAGCTATGTATGAGCGGAACGATTCCCGACAAGTATCGATGTAAATCGAGAAATCGTCACGTTCGCTCCTTCCATAGGAGTCAAATTTTATGTGTAAAGGCGGGTTTTCACATGGAAGTCACTTCCATGACAGTAGGCGTGGAAATTGCTTCCAAGCGACACTTCGATGTGTAAGCACGGACTTCCTTGGCAGTAGGGGTCGATAGTGGCGGTAATCGACCGAGGTTGCTACTTGTAAGGGAAATAGACTGGTTTTTATTTTGGCTGCCAGTAGAATATCGATTCTTCGATATAATCGCATCGCATCCGGGGGAACCTCGGTCACATGACAGCAAATGGGGATTAAAAATATAAACAACGAAAAATTTAGTGGGAGGAGGACTCATTGTTGGTTGTATAATTATTTATTTGTGATTGTAAGTATTTTAAATGCTAAATAGCCCCATAGGCAATCTTTATAACTTATTTCATAGTAGATAATAACATTATTGTCACAATTGACGAACTTGAATCGACGTAATTACGCATAATTACTGTACTTCATACAAATTTATTCAATCCACGAATGCCTATGGGACTCAAACAACGATATACGAACGCTATAATTGCCAAATTTGGGCGATTTTCGTAATTACAATATTCATTGTTTACTTCCGTCATTCATTTGTTTGGAAAAAGCCAATAGTTTTGTGTAAGCAGAACTATACTCCGCAAGTTACGATACGTTTCGAGATATCGCTACACTCGCTACTTCCATAGAAGTCAAAATCCATGCGAAAACCCGCCCTAAAGCCGCGTAATGGGCTGAGATATACCAAGTCGCCATGGCAACCGAGAGGAGTAAACCGCCTCTCCACCCACTCGTTCATTCCAGTCGGAAAAGCCACACAGCCAACACAACACACTTTAACGCAATCCCAGCGCCACCAGGTTATTTCGTGATCAACCTCGGAAAAGTTTCCCGGGCCACGAGAGGCGGTGACCTTGGCCTCTACCCCTCCCCCGTCCGCTATCGTCCTCCAAACGAATCCCTAAAATGCCCTTCCCCTCATAATCATCGTTCTCCGCAGAGAAACCCTTAAGGTCCTCCCGTTTCCGTTCCCGACCCTCCCTCTCTCGACTCCGTTTTCTTTCGGGTCCTTGATCCATTGCGAAGGGTTCCCCATTCTTCTCCTTTTCACGGAAATAATAATAAAAAATATTCCCTCATGCGAACTTAAGAGCCTTATATAAGGGTCAGTGGGTGAACTCATTTGTCACCGTCAAGGGGAAAAAAACTCTCCCATTCGTCGCATGCGCTTAAGGGAGCGGTCTCCGCTCTTTATATCTCTGGGATGAATGTTCGGATACTTCTCGCTTTCATTCTCGACAGCACAGTCGGCGAGGTCGAGACAGCGTGGGAATATCGTCAAATATCTCTTCTTAAACATTTTAAGGTAGATAGGAGAGTAAAAATAAAATGGAACGTGCACATGACATGTGATCTTTTGACTCATGGTATTGAAGTAGGTGTGTTAGAATCAGAGGAAATTCTGGAAGCGTCGTTTATAACGAAGATATAACCTAGCCATTTATAACCAGTTGCAAGAACATTTAGTTATGGAATCAATAGTTATGAACTCAATAAAGTTATCCCTCTATGGACGGAATTATGAAACATCCGCATGAAAAAATACTGCTTCTATATTAGTTTTTTAAAAGTACTATTTAAGCATTTTAAAATATTGCAATTTATTTAATAATAACGTTAATTGTGAAATGTGACGCATTTGTATTGTATATATTTTATTTAAAATAATACTTTTTATAATAACATTTACATTAGGTATACTTCAACATTACCTTCATAACGTACCCTTTTTAAACTTCCCCAATTTTTTCTTCATATGACAGCTGAAACTTTTTATTTCAGAGCTCCACCGGGCACGCCATCGTCAGTGAATAGCATTACTCATTCATCTATTCAAATTTTTTGACAAACCGCCGAAAGTGACGCAACTTTCCACACCCTTAATCCGAAGCGTTACGATTATGTCTATCGCAACAACTTTATAGAAAAGCCTCTCAGAAAGCAGATATTTAAATGATTTTGAAACGAAACAAATTTGACTCGCCCGTACATAGAGAATTATATATCTCATGAAATATTCGGGTTGCAGGAATACATCAACTAGTTACATAACTTATTTACCAGTAGGTAGTTAATAACTTCGAATGTTTAATCTAATCTTCTACCACCGGATAAAATTTATGAATGTTTTTCCAATGAGTAAATGGTTATACACATAATAATTAGTCAGTAAGAGTAAACAAAATGGTCATTTGTCTCACAAATACTCTTTTATCTAATAACTAAGTCTCCTAGCGGTTCATTGCGCATCCGCCATCTTGGCTACTTATGGAACTCATAAATCCACGCCATAATTTATGAAACCAATAAATTTATCGAATGTTTCTGCAACACCTATTGAATGGTTGGCATAGCTTATGGGTCCCACAAATTAATAGAAAACATATGTGTCGTTCCTGCATCTGGCCATAAGAGAAACTTATATATTTAACAGAAATTAGTGAAAGCGGCTGATCACGCGTCCCCCGTGCCGATGCGGGCCAAAGTCTGCTGTGACAATATCCAAAGTAGAGGTATGTGCACATAAACAGGCATAAAGTAAACATTCACGACCCAAGGCGGAAGAACACAGCAGTTGACGATCGGGTAGGTATCTCTCCGCTCGTTGTCACACGTGGGACACCATTTCACTTTAAGAAGGCCATCTAATAAGCGCGTATCGAAACAAATCAACGCATACAAAAGACGATGGATGGAACGCTGTCCGCTGGCGAAACGTATGGTAACCTTCCGGCAGGAAGCTTTCTGTAAATACACCATATTCTATTCATGATAATCGAATTCGTTCAAAATATGGAAGTAGCAAAATAGAAGAATCGAGTGTAGCGATATTTCGAATCATAACGCCACTTCCGGCTTTTCCGAAATAAATGAATGCCAGAAGTATACAGTGAATATGGTAATTACGTAAACCACAAACATTTGATGATAATGGCGTTCAATTTAACAAAATTTGACGTTCGTTTTAGCTGTTTAAGTCCCTTAGGCATTCGTGGATTCAATATATTTATATAAATTGCATAAATTGTGCATTATTACATCATATCAAGATTGAGTATTATGACGATGATTATAATGATCAAATAAGAGGTATGCCATATAGCTAGATACTGAAAATAAAACTTTTAATTCAAATTAGATCTATAATATGGTAGAGGTAATACCTCGCTCAAAATACCTTAAGGTGTCTCTAGCGTGACTATGTGAATCGAGATATATACTAAGTTACACATTTTTATTATTCAGTTTTAAAAATCCATCTTTCACTGATGAAATGGATTTCCAATTGATAGCCAAAATTAGAGCACCAAATATGTGCCGACTGAAGCGCCATTTGCGTGGAAGTACCACATTTTCCCTTCAGTCAAGTGAGCTATTTGCTAATAATTTAGAATAATTAAGGGTAAGCTGCCTATATTTTATTTTTATTATATGTTCCAGGACTTTTGATTCCTTATAAACAGTTTCAAATGAAATCTTGCTTTCTCGTTCATATCGACATTTTCTACTGCAATACGAGCAATCTCCATAAGATCCCATGTTAAAATCTTCCCTTTCAAGACTGAATTACAGTAGAAATAGCATGGGAGCTCTATTTTATTTCCATCTCAGTTTATTATGCGTAATTCGAAGATGCTATATTCAAGTTTTCAGAAAATCTAGAATAAGTGACCCTGAGGCTGGAGAGACCTTAAATGATAAGTGGGAGATAAGAGAAAACAGAGGAAGGCAAGGTCGAGAATAATGATGGATGGGAAGAACTTGGGTAGGTGAAGAATTTTATCTGGAAATCACCTGACAGGGGGCGTAAGGAGTGGTAAATGAATGGCTGAAACAAGCTCACTCTTTCATGAGGCCAGCTTTTACGCCTTTATCCTTCACCATGATCCCTGACTTCTCGTTTTCTTACCATATAAATGATTTGAAGAAATTGCCATGAGAAATATTCGGCCTGGACCGGGAATCGAACCACGGACCTTTGGTTTGCCGGACCGATGCGCAGACCACTACGCTATCCAAGCTTCTTAATTCCCATGGCAATTTTGGTGGATACAAGGCAACTAGATCTTAAGCCCTTGCGGTCCATCAAAGATGGCAACGCAAGGGAGAAGAGGACTTCAAAGATGCCACAACCAAGAGTCAGTATCCTTCACCAGCACATATGCCGTGCTTAGCCATTTCAAAATATTCAAACATGGCGGGTGATTTTTTTGAAGAAATTACCATGAGAAAAATTCGGCCTGGATCGAGAATCGAACCACGGACTTTGGTTTGCAGGACCAATGCGCAGACCACTATGCTATCCAGGTCGAAATTTTCTCATGGCAATTTCTTCAAAAAATTCACCCGCCATGTTTGTTGTTTTCAATTATAGTCTTCATAAACCCATTGTATCTCAGGGTGTGTCCAATCCATTTTGTTCTTCTTTTCTGTATGGCGTTCCGTATGATCCTCTCCTCTTCCACTCTTCTATAAACTTCATCATTTCTTAATTTTTCGTTCCACTTTATCTTCCGCATCCTCCTCCAGCGCCAGGTTTCGAAGGCTTCACTACATATCTTCTGTAATACTCCTTCGTAGTTCCGTATTTTGAAATTCCTTATGACTTACATCCTTGACAAATCTCATCATCAGTCGTCATCAGTTCGAAGATTGGTTTGCCTGCAGCTCTCCCATAAAGCCTCCTCTCAGATAATCTTTTTTCATTCCATAATATTTTATTTTAACGTCCCTCATAATTTCCCTCTTCCCTCGTCCCTCTTCAAAAAATTCACCCGCCATGTTTGAATTTCAAATGGCTAAGCACGGCATAAGTGCTGGTGAAGGAAACTGATTCTTGGTTGTGGCTTCTTTGAAGTCCTCTTCTCCCTTGCGTTGCCGTCTTTGATGGACCGCAAGGGCTTAAGATCTAGTTGCCTTGTATCCACCAAAATTGCTTTGAGAATTAGGATGCTTGGATAGCGTATGGTCTGCGCATTGGTCAGGCAAGCCAAAGGTCCGTGGTTCGATTCCCGGTCCAGGCCGAATTTTCTCATGGCAATTTCTTCACAAAATTCACCCGCCATGTTTGAATCTCGAATATAAATGATTTGTCTTATTTAACATC